>CAUYQG010047704.1:0-15458 GCA_963574415.1 Tarsius wallacei
TGGATTAAAAAAATGTGGTACATATACACAATGGAATACTACGCAGCCATAAGAAAGAACGAAATCATGAATTTCGCAGCAACCTGGATGGAACTATAGTCTATAATACAGAGTGACCTCTCACAGAAACAAAGAACTAAGTATTACACGTTCTCACTCATATAGCAGACCTTGATCATCCAACGTACTACCACAAGAAAATGACTGAGGGTGGTGGGAAAATATGGGGGGGAAGGGCGATGGGATTAATGGTGATAAATATCTGTCTGGGGATGGGGAGACACCTCTTATCATCAAGAGTGCCTGAACGAAGCATTTTTGTATGCCTAACCCCTAACTGTACCCCATAATACCATAATTTAAAAAAAATAAAAATAAAATATTCCATTGGGTCACTCATGTTTTTAAGTCACTTGTACCTCTACTCAGTCTGAATGCATAGAACCTTGTGATTATCCATTTCAACTATTACCTTACTGCCACTCTGGAATCTCTTAATCTTGTGATCTTCTTTGTCCTGTCAAGTCCCAGTATGTTTGCTTATTATATATACTTCCATTGTTGGAGAATATATGTTAATCATGTTAATTGGTTCAATTACATTTTTAGGCTATGCAATCTCGACGATATATTCATGCACTTAATAACATTACTCTTGTGCTAATGTCTTCAGTATTCAGACCTTTTCTGGTCTTATCAGCAGTATGACTACAACCCAGTCACACTTTTAAAAGTTCTCTAGCAGTCAATTATTTTCTTGCAACTTCTCCAAAGAGATCAAAATTAATGTTTATAAGTTATTTAAACTTGTCCCCATTCCTCTTTAGAATCCTAATTTTTCTGGTATTGGTAAATGAGAACGTAGCTTCCGGTATCTTTGGTCTCATTCTTTCTCAGCTTTTTAAATATTCTTCTTTATTTTTTGAATTTGTATATTCTTATCATTGATGGTTCTATACCTTTCTTTCTTTATCTAAAAACATCTTCAAATTATAAATTATACTCACTATTCATACTTGCTGTATTAGTCCAGGTAACTACTGGTGGTTTCTAAAAAACAAACAAAACAAAACAAAAACATAAAACATAATGATTATAAAATTTTGCTCCTCATCTATGTCACAATCCAATTCAGGTGGGTTTCCGAAAATGCAATTTTAGAAAAAGTTTGGGTTAGAATATGGGAGAAGCTCTTCACCAAGGGATAATTCAGAAATACCATCTCTTTCTATCTGATGGTACAATTGTCATCTAGGATCTCTGAGTCCTCTCTGCATACTACTAACCACTGAAGATGGAAAGAATCAGGGATCACATGGACTACTTTAGGACCCAAGTATAAGAGTATCATATCTCACTTCTAATGACTTTTCATCAGTCAAAAACCAATCTTGAAACTCCACTTAACTGCCAGGTTACTGGCAAAAAATATAGGAACATCTTTTTGATTAAAAAGCACCAAGAGTCATTATTCCCTTAGCATCACACTTTTTGGAAACTTGAAAGTGTTTTCAGACACTCCAAACAATGGCTTCAACCTGCCATGCTTTTAAAATGGACCTGCTCTCTTCCATGTCCACATACCAACTTCAAGGTACATCTTAGGGCCTCATTCTCTTGACTTCTAAGCAACATTTGAACTTCATCATTACTTTCATCTCTTAGGCTTCCATAACAGTAACAATAAAATATAATGGTACATGGTACATGTCTATGTTGCACACATATATATTTTTGCTTTCTACTGTTTGTTTCTCCTATTGCTAAGTAGTATTTTACAGATAGCAGCACAAAGCTAATATATTTTTTTAAATGTCCTTGTGTATTTTCTACTTATTGCTGATGAAAGAATTTTACACAGGGAGTGTCATGATTTTGCAAATGGGGTTTGTTTTACACATTTCCTTAAGTGGGAAAAAACTCTTCCCAGCATAAAAGATTTAAAAATTCATCCATAAATACAGAATTTAAGATACTCTTCCTTTTTTCTCAGACAGCATCTTGCTCTGTTGTCCAGGCTGGAATGTAGTGGCATACTTATAGCTCACTATAGCCTCCAGGCTCTTAGGCTCTAGTTATCTTACTGCTTCAGCACCCCAAGTCAGCTGGGACTACAGGAGTGTTCTACCATGTCTGGCTACGTTTTTAATTTTTTTGTGTGGAGACAGGGTCTCTCTATATTATCCAGACTGGTCTTAAATTCCTGACTTGAAGTGATCCTCCTTACTTGGCCTCCAAAGCACTGGGATTATGGGTATCAGCCACCACATCTAGAAGAATTCAAAATACTCTTAAAAGAAAAAAAAATAGATTATAGTACAACAAGATTTTATGTTTTAGTCATTAGAGCAAAAGTTTTTATAAGATACTGTTGATAAGAGTATGGAGAAATAAGCATTTTATTTGCAATCAGGTACAAACTCTATGGAAAGCAGTTTCTTTTCAAATTATACATGTATAAAACTTTTGACCCAGCAAATTTAATTTTAGGTTAATATTTTTTAGATGCACATACTCCTTCAACATAATGATTCACATACTAGAATACTACCTGAAGCACTGGAAACAACCTAAATGTTCACCAATATTTGCAACATTAAATATAACAGAGTATTGTGCCACAATTGGAAAGATAATGCAGATATATAAAATTTTGCAATATATTTTAGGAGGAAAAAAACAATGCAGAAGTGTGAACATCATATATTTGTGTGTGTGTGTGTGTGTGTGTGTGTGTGTACATTCTCTAGAAGAAATCAAAGAAACTGATGGTCACTGCATGCCACCACTGGGGGAAATTAATGAGTAGGACACTAGATAAAAATAGTATCACATATATCCACTCATGCTATTTGAAGTATGCACCATGTGTATGTATGACCTATTTTAGAAAACAAAGAGTAAATAAAAATGACATTTTAAAAACAACACAAATAAAAAAATTGAAGATAATGAAGCTGCCAGAGCAAATCTTTTATCTCACCACAATAATTTTGTCTACACAGTAAGCATAACTTTAAATTTTCCATCTATGGAAAGACTTTACCAAGGATACAAGAACATTTTCAGTATTTCAGTATTTTACAGAGGACTCATGTGTCAGTCAGGGTCCAGGTGGAAAAATAGAAATCACTCAGCATATTTAGCTAATATAGAATGCAAACTGATTATACATGGGATGGAAGAACCTGAAAAACCAAATGTGACAGTGAGTAACCCCAGAGATTAGCAACAGCTTGAAGCCACTACCAACTCTAGGCTGGAGGAATAAAAAGAAGCAGGATGTATCATCCGAGCTCAGCACTGAGAGTCACCAGGTGGAAGGTGAAGCTGTCAAGTGGAACAGCCTCATTGCTTCCAGAGATGTTGCCTAAGAAAATTTCTTGGTCTCTTGCCCTTTCTCCAACCCCATAGCCTTCCATTGGCTGATTCCAGCAGGAAATCAGCTCACACAGAAGTTAGAAAATGAAATATTCAGAACACTCCACCAGATACACAAAACAAAAATGATCTGAAGGAAGACAGACCAGCTAGCACTTCCTTTTTCATACTCAGCAGCCATTCTCATTTTTATGCCCACATATAAAACACATATAATAATGGTATGTTTCTGTCTAACATAAGGTAGCCATTCATCATATAAATGGAGAGACTCTTGCTCTGTCTCCAACACTGTATGCCTCTCAAATCCAGGATCTACAGGTGATTTCTTGCTCATCAAGTCCAGATGTGGCACCTCATGGGGTCTTGAGACACATAGATGGAAAATGTAAAGTTAAGTACCATTAAAACTCCTTATACAAAATAATAGGTAAATCGGAGAGACTTTAATTACATACATATGTGAACAATATGAAAAAATACACGTATATAATATATACAAACATACACACACCTGTACACCAAAAGAAAAAAAAAATGCATGGTTCCTAAAGTCCTCAGTTCTGGAAATCATTATAAACATGTGATTAGTATTCATCATTTCCTTTTCCTTCTAAATGTAGCATATTACTCTTGTTCTCAGATCAGCTGGTCAAAATTCTTTATTTCCAAGAGTGTTCCAGACCTTGATTCTAGAAGGATCTGAATCTTTAATGGTTTTACCTTTATTGGATTGGACCTTATCATTAGCCAGGGGAGTAATCTGATGAGCTCCAGGGAATCCCATGAATTGCAAATGTAATATTTCTTGCTACTGTTTTCTAGCAGCAAGCCAATTTCTCTTGGTAATGGGACAGTCATCCCTACTAGCACTGGAACTTCTCCTCTGAACTTCTCCTTTGTCTGAAAATAATCAGGTGTGACTTTTGCTCCCAGGTTAATGGGCTTATTATATTCCATAGAAGATGTTTGGTTAAGGTTACAGGAGGTGAAAGAAAAATGTGTGTGAATGGGTTATTAAGTACAACAGTGACAGGAATTTTTCTCACTCCCACTTCTTGGATCTAGAACTTATTTAATGCTGGCTGTGAGAAAATTAGCATTGCATAATTGTGGCAGATTCAAAGCATATATCAAATGTTATGGGATAAAATCTCAAATTTACCTGCTTTCCCAAGTACATAACTGTCTTCAGGCTCACTTTTTTCCAGACCCACTGCCTCTGGGTACTGGAGTTTTTGGTTAGGTCAGGGAACACCCTGGTGTGTAACTCAATTGCTGCACTTCTCTTACAGTAAACTATGTTCCTCCCCATCCTGGTCAATGGAGTAAGACTTCAATTAAAAAAAAAAAGTCAGTGTTATGTGGGATAACAAAATGATGCATAGGGAATTCTCTGAGTCTATTAGTGATGGTGCTGACAGAAGCATTTTGGACATGGAATAAAAATTCATATCAAGAAGGATAAATTATTTTCACAATGGAAAAGGTCCAAGGTCATTCACCTGCAATAAATTGATTGGGTACTACTTCTGGAGAATGGTGCCATAAAACACTTAATGTTGGCATCTGCAATTCAGAAATTGATGACTTATCAAAGACAATGTGAGGTTAACGTTGATGAGGGAAAGCCCATGCTGACTTTCTCAATCCTCTAGACCTCCTGGCCGTCAATCTTCCAGTCATGTTCTTTTCAAGTCCCTGACCAATGGAAACAGACACTAATCATTGTCCAAGAATGAGTGCAGGTAGTTACACATTAGGAAGTTCCCTGTACCTCAAGCCATCTCTCCTTCTACATCAAATAGACAACTGATATACTACCCAAAGTCTTAATCATGGTAAGGTTAATCTTTGCCACCATCCTCCAGGACCACCCTTGAGTGGGACTGCCACATAGCAGCAGTTCACTTGCAGCCGGTGTCAGCCTATTGTACATATTCGCTGTAAACAAAGATCAACCATTTTCTTCTCCATCAACTTGTCATAGAAAGCACACATGAGGCCATAACTATTGGTTAATGGAGGAGCAGAAAAAGTAGACATCATACAAGTATGAGCTTCCTTTTTATGCTATTTACTTGTGACTGCAGGATCTGCCCAAGCAGTTGTTCAACCAGCTTTATATGACAATTCCATTTCACAATGTCCTGCTGCTGCATACCCTCAACCTTAACACAGGACACTTTACAAGTTTTTTTTTCCAAGTCAAACTATAATTCCACAACTTGTACCATAAAATTTGGGGCTCAATCCTCAGCCATGTCTTCTCTGATACTACAGAAGATATTATTTTAAGGGGCCTATAATATCTTTCTGGTTCTTTAATCATGACATGAACAAGGAACTCGAAGCCATGAATTTATACTTTTAAACTGATAAGAACAGATACTATACTTGATCTTAGCCAAAAGGCCGAGAAGTGATGAATTTATACTTTTATTTATGTAAGTTATTCAAGGCTGTCAGAAGCAGTCATTCCAGTTACAGTGTTTAAACTCATTACTGCCATACTAGCGGGGAGAAGTTGCTACTTGTTTTCCTAAAGTTTTGCCTTTGACTAACACTTCAGTAAATGATGAGCTCATTTAAGTAATTTAAGTCAACGCATGCCACATATTAGTAGTATCTATTTTTCACTAGCAAGAAGTTCTTCTTTGTGTTCACCCTCAAATGGGGGGAACAAAATCTTGCAAGTCCATTTTGAAAGCTTAACACACTGGAGGTGAATCCTAATAAGTTTGTCAGTCAGAAGCTAATAAAAAAAATAAACAGTCATAAACAGAGATAATTTAATGCAATGATAGAGTTGCATGGGTGACAGAACAGGCTGAGATTCAGATTATGAAGTGGTGGGGCAATCTTAAGATTAACTACAGTAGGACTTACTTTTTTACTCTACGTTAAAGTGACAGAGATTGGGGGATAATAACAGAATCTGAGGCCTAGGTAAGTCAGAAGGCTCTAAATCAAAAGGATCTAGACCCAAATAAAAGACATGACAACGGCCTCTACACCAAATGAGGCAGTCATAGGGGAAAGCACTCTGACATCTCATTTTCATTTATTCCTTAATCTTTGACAGAATTTCCCAATGGTCAAATCCTAATGGAAAAGAGCTACCCCAGGAGCCTAGAAAATGCAACCTACAGGAGATCTGCCCACTTATAACTCAGTAGAGCAAGAAAAGGACAAGAAATGGATTTAACGGAAGAGTCTTAAGAACAACACAAGTCATTTCTTTTGACAAAGTCAGGTTCTAAGGTAACACATGTAAGATAACCTGGTATAGTAAAAGTTCATCTTGGAAATTCCTTAAGTTGTTCAAAAAGTAAAGCAAAGGTTTTTAAATACAAAATGTGTGTCAATTTGAAAAGATGCTCATGCTACAGGGTTCTTAAAAGAACAGAGATCAAACAAATAAAAGTATATCTTTGTGTCCTCTTCCCTCCACACTCTGGAATATATGTATATGGAGTAAAATAGCAGATACAATAGTTGAATTAAGGAAAGCTCAATGTCTACCCAAGATGTGACTTCAGTGTTCTTTAAGTAATTGTATGAACAAGACTTAGAACTGGTAGTAAGACTCTGAGGTGAAAATTGACCAACCTGCTTATCTGTACCAAATTGAACAAAACAAGAAACGTGGACCTTTGAACAGTTAGGAAATCCCAAAAGAACAAGCCACACATGTGACTTTTACCTAGTAATAAAGTTCTAATCTTCAGAATACAGGGAAGGGGTTGGCTCTAGATTCAGAATGGAGTTTATCTCTCTGGTTAATCTCTTACAAGTCAAGGGCAGAAAATTAAACCTGAGAAAAAAATTTCTTCCAATTCTATAAAACACTAGGAGTACAAATGTCTTTGGCTTGAGTCCTGTTTTATAGAATATAAGACAAATAAGAGAGAGCTATTAGGATTGGCAATGGTGGCCCTCAAGCTTGGGCAGCATAATTCTAGGACTGAGGGTGCCAAGAAGAGGATTAGCAGAACAGGTAAAACCATCACTGTTACAAACCTACCCCCCAAAGCTTATGTAAACCTATTCCCAAAAGCCTGAAGGAGCTGAGAAGCTAAAGAAAAAGGCTGACAAGTCCAGTTTCTCAGAAATAGACATTTAATAGTGACTTAAAATCAGAAATCACGTCTGTGTCATGAGAGGCAACAAGATGGTGAATCCCTGTATCATTATCTCCCACACACAGAGCTTATATACCATAGGAAGGACTGGTTCAGAAGAGTTGTGTAGGACATTGAAATATGATAATATAAAAGTGGTTTGACCTAAGGGCAGGATTTATGGTAAGTACCTGCTCTTACACAAGAAACAAAAGATAAACCGAAAACCTTAGACCTTCCCTGAAATGGGGTAATCAGAAGTCAATATGGCAGATTAGCATCCAAGATAGAGTTTCTGTAACCTCCATAATCACTATGCCTGGCAAAGCAAACTTTCCACAGTCAGAGATTTTGTACCCAGAAGAACAGCAAGTGAAAGTATGAGATGTGGAAACTCTAAGAAATAGACGGGAATGGTAAGCATATTGTAGTGTTGGGATTCTGTGTTTTAAAAGGTGAGGACCAAAACCAATAAAATTCAGGGTCTTTACAACAGTTGCCTTAGATATGTCCACAGGCTTATAAGGGTTAGAGATATTTGGGTTACATGTAGATATTTTGAGGAAACCCATATGATGTTCGGATAGAGCAAAATTCAGGATGAAGTATCCTTAAAGGATTCTTCCTTAATGA
This sequence comes from Tarsius wallacei, assembly GCA_963574415.1. NCBI lineage: Eukaryota > Metazoa > Chordata > Mammalia > Primates > Tarsiidae > Tarsius > Tarsius wallacei. The sequence goes on from CAUYQG010047704.1 coordinate 8,139, forward strand.
ATGTATTTCCACTTGAGAGTGCTGTAAATTGCAAAGGCATTCTCCAAAATCCTATTTTTCACTGTTTTTGTTTTCTGTTTTTCTTGTTGTTCTAATCTATTTCCATGGTTTAGAACAATGGTTCTAAACTCCATGTGCATATTAGAATAACATGGAAAGCTTCTTTATAGTAAGTATTATTAAATCATCGGGATTGTCACAGCTTGACTTTAAATGTCCTTGATGTGATGCATGGGAGTCAAACTAACCCAGAATGTAAAACATTCAGCATGACAAACTGGCCGGGATACTCTAGACAGTTCAATATAATGAAGAACGGGATAGGGAGGAGGGTAGATAATCTTTTAGATTGGGACAGACTAAAGACATCTAAAAGTCACATTAATAGTAAACTTGAATGGATTCTGCATAGGAAAGAATAATAAAAAATTTTAATACAAATTTAATATAGTATATCTTTGAAGATAATAAAAGTACTACTAACAATTATACTAGGACAACAAGTTGTCCCAGGCAAACTAAGATATGTTACATCTTAGTTATAAAATATATTTTTCAGAGAATTAGAAGAATATGAGAATGATCTATGCATTGAGAAATGTTAGCAAATTATGCTAATTTACTTAGAGGTGATAATGGTGTCATGACTACATAGGAAAATGTCATTATTCTTAGGATATATATGTATACCAAATAATTTGGAGATAAATGTCAGTGCATTTAGTCTTTTTTTTTTGGATGTTTTGACAAAAGGGAAGTGTGTATGTATATTTGTGTCTCTGTGTGTGTGTGTAGAAAAAGATGACCAGGACAACAATATTATGAGAGTAAATTTAGGTAAAGGCCAGTATGTTTTCACTGCTCTGTTCTTTCAGTTTTTTACGGGTTGAAAATCTCCCCTTCCAAAATAATATCACCTATTACCTATGGAGGGGGGAGAAAGGAGAAAAATACAAAAAGATAATAAACCCATGAACATATGTGTGTTTGTAGAGATAGCAAACTTTTTTAGTGTTGATTTCATGGCATCCCAGAGGTTTTGGTAAGATGTTTCTTCATTTTCATTTGTTTCCCGGTATCTTTTAATCTCTGTTTTGATTACCATGTTGACCCAGGAGTTGTTTAGCATCATGCTATTTAGTATATCCATGTCTTTGTGGGTTTTGGGGGAACTTTATTGGTGTTGATATTTATTTTTATTCCACTGTGGTCTGAGAAGATGCATGGCAGAATCTCAATCTTATGGAGTTTGTTTATGCTTGATTTGTGACCGAGGATGTGGTCAGTCTTAGAACATGTTCCATGTGGTGATGAGAGAATGTATATTCCACAGTTGTTGGGTGGAGTATTCTGTAGGTATCAATTAAACCCATTTGGTTAAGCATCACATTGAGGTTCTGGATCTCCTTGTTGATTTTTTGTCTTGATGACATTTATGAATTTTGCAGCAACTTGGATGGACTTAGAGTCTATAATACTGAGTTATCTATCACAGAAACAAAGAACCGAGTATCATATGTTCTCACTCATATGTGGACCTTGAACAACTAATACTATGAGAAAGGAATTGGCAGTAGTGGGAAACTGCCAGGAGAGGCCAGGGGCAGAATTGGCAATAGTGAGAAACTGCCGAAGGAGTGGGGCACACCTCATCAACAAGGGTGCCTGCATAATGATTATTTGTATACCTAATCCTGAATTGTACCCCACATATTTAAAATTAAAAATTAAAAAAAGAAACTGCTTTTGCATATTAATGCTCTCCTCTATAACTTCCTTGTTAGAAACTGACTATTTTTTCAAGAACAAGGACATTCCTTCCCACAAAAACTTCCTGATATCCCCTGTTGATAAGTTGCCAGAGAACGTTACTTAAATCAAATCCACTTTCTCATCCCTGCTATTGGAAAACTGAAGCATTGCGTAAGAAAAATACTGGGGTAGATTTGTGTATCTCTATTTCTACTTTCACTAACTTACTTCTGTTCAGGGAGGTGATGGGTTAGATTGTTAACTTTCAGTTTCCCAAATTAATATCTATTTTCTAGAATTCCTGAACTGAGCTTCTCAATACAGAAAAGATGGTAAGCTGAAGAAAACTGCCAGAAGAAATCTTTGGTTGAGTACTTTCCTGGGTATCTAGTCCACATGTCTTTAAAAGTTCTGAAATAGATTTGTAAAATTTTCTTTGTAATTACTCAATATCTTTCTTTAGTATACTACAGGCTTATTGATAATAGGAAATGTTTTATTCACTTATATGTCATTGGTAATACTTAGATATTTGCACACACTTGCTGTTACATAAATGCATGCTGACTGGCATTGAATAAATGTTTTTAGTATTCCATACACATCATTTTGTTGTGCTTTAAAGAAATTACAAAAAGTATTATAATTATTTTTATTATTCTTTTTCAAAATAAAGTAAAATATTTTCATTTGAAATCATGTTTTGGAGAGTTACAGCTGAATTCTGTATCAATAAATTAAACTCTGGACCATGTAAAGAATAAGAATGGTAGAAATTGTTGGGAAGGCAGGATGGGAGGACAGCGGAAAATGTCTAGTAAATGAAAAATAATGCTCTTTTTAATTAAACTAACTTGAAATTATTTGAAAATAACTTGAAGTTGAATGTTATTAATATTTAAATTGGCAAATGCTACAAAACAGTGCACATAAAGCTATAGCTATCTTGCGATTCCGATGAGATTGAAGAATTATACTAAGTGTTCTCTGTCATTTTTTATGCCACTGGAACCTTTGGATAAAATTACAAATTTCATAGGATTTATTTTTGTTGTTGTTTTGTTTGTTTATTTGTTTTTTAGGTTGGGGGGTCTCACTTTGTTGCCAAGACTGGAGTATAGCTCACAGCAGTCTTGACCTCCTAGGCTCAAATGATCCTTCCATCTCAGCATCCCAAGAAGCTGGGACTACAGGCATGCACCACCATGCCTGGCTTATTTTTTGATTTTTTGTAGAGATATTGTTTTGCTATCCTGGCCAGGCTGGTCTCGAACTCCTGGACCCAAGCAATCTGCTATGTCGGTCTACCAAAGTGCTGGAATTACAGGTGTCAGCCCTCATGCCCAGCCTTAAATTAGAATTTTGTACTAAAGAGCGTTTGGGAAAAAATGCCTGCCCCTATTAAATGTCCTGTATAAAAAATATTTGTAATGAATATTTGTATGATTAAGTGAATATCTGCTAAGTGCAAATATGCTACTATGTTTTAACCTCTAATCCTGTGATAGTTTAAAATATAAAAGACAAGGAGAAAGAGAAAGGTTTTAGTGTTTTATCTCAAAGGAAAAAAGAGATATGAGGCTTTCTGTAGTATTTTTGAGGCTGCAAAATATGCTATGCTGTTTCTTTTGGCAGCACAATTATTCTTAACATTTGACACTTCCACTCAAAAGAGAACTATTTTTCTTATTTATCTTTTGGCTATATTTATGATTTAATTGAACCGAGATGTCAAAAAAGTAACAAAATCATACAGAATTCAAAATGCAAGGTATAAATCTATAAAAGAGAAAAAAAAGCTGTCATCTGAAAATGAAAGACATAATAGACCAAAGAGGAAATCATTTATTAAATAAAAATATTCTTATTTCAATCACTTTTCATGATATTAAAGACATGTTTTCAAAAATAAATGAAAATCTGCATTGTAGAAGTGAGCTAAGAACACATTATTTTATCTAAACAAATTTGTCATAAATAAAGTATATAGAAACAAAAAAATTTTAACAGAAATCATAAAGAGTATAATAAAATTCTTCTAAACATGTATTACTATTACTATTATGTAAATAAGAGATCAGGAACTATTTCCTTAAATGTACATATCATAATATATTAAATTATTTCTGTTTATTAATCCATTTTTTGAAGAGTCTCTTTAATGAGTTTTCTGCATATTGATTTAGAGTAAAAAATTCTTTAATTATGTATTGTTAAGTGAAAAGTATTCTTTCAGTAGTTGCAGATAATTTTTTTATACATCATGAAAATAATAATATACAAATTTTTGGTTACCTATTTGGGTTTATATTTTTTTTGGATAGCAATTTTTGATTGCTTTTTTTTTTCAAATCTCTATGCCCTTATGTTGAGAAAGCTTTGGCATTATAGTGAATTTCTAATTTTTTTCCCAAATAATTTCCATCAACTTTTCCTCTACATTTTCCCTCAACTGTAAATAAATTCTGTTTTACAATACTTCTACAAAATACCAAATAAAAATTTTATTTAAATCTCTTCAAAATGTTCTAATTTGTGTCTCATTCAACATTTCACCATTGTTCCTAAAACATATTCCTGCCTTAAGAATCATCAGTTTTTCTTATATCATTCATTTTAAGTGTTGGACTATTTACAAAGTAAATATCCTCTAAAGGAGTAACTGAAACGTTTTCTTCTTCTCAGGTTCAACAGAATATTATATGTGTCACTACAATTAGCTTTTTTCTCACATTTGTTTAGAAAACAGGTGTTGAGCTCCTCCTATTTGCCAACTACTCTGCTAAACTTATGAAATACTAATATACAAAAAGCAATTACTTTTCTTAAGGAGCAAACAGTCTAGCAGAGGTGATAAATACTATAAAACAGATGTGTACAGGAAGTTATAAACCCAGAAGTGGCTGTATCAGTACACATTGCAGATACTCGAACTTCCTAGAAGAGTTAGAAAATATTATAAAGGTTAAGAAGAAATTTTGAGAGGAAATTTCAAGCAGAAGGAATAAGCAAAGGCACAGAATTAGAAGATGAAGTCAATTTGGAGAACTCCAAATGAGGTTCTGGAAGAAGTCTCCATGGGCTTCTGACAAATGATGTTGAAAAAACATCAAGGGAAGATAGCAAAGGGGGATAAATCCACATGCATATTCATTCATGCATTATTTCAATAATTTCTGTATGTCACTCACTATACTAGTTTCCTGAGACACTATAGTGCCAAAAATGTATTATTTCTTTATTTAATAGTTTAAAATACAGTAGGAGAGACAGACAATGTACCATGTGCTTTAAGGGGAAATTCCAAAGTATTTGTCATGAGAGTACCCAAAAACAGGAATATAAATCAGACTTGGAGGATTAACAAGTATTTTCTCAAAAAAAAAATACATAAATAATATCAGAGGAGAGATGCAAAGTCTGCAAAGGCATTAGGAATGTTATGGGCTGAAATCTGTTCTCCAGAAATTCATATGTTGAATTTCTAACACTCTGTACCTCAGTACATAAGTCTGTTTGGAGACAGAGCCATCAAGGAATTGACTAAATTAAAATTAGGTCATTTCTGTGGGTCCTAATTCAATCTGATTGGTGTCATTATAAGAAGAAAATTTGGCCACATGGAGATACTCGTAGTGAGTGTACGCAGAGGGATGACCATGTGAAGTCAGCAAGAAAGTAACCGCCTACAAACCAAGGTCAGAACCGCAGAGAAAAACAAGCCTGCTGGCACTTTGATCTCACACTTTTAGCCTCACGAACATGAGAAAATAAATTTCTGTTGTTTAAGCCATGCAGTCTGTGGTATCTTGTTGCAGCAATCCTAGAAAATTAAGAGTTACACAAAGAAGATTGGTACTGTGAAGAACATACTACAACGAGGAAATAACACATATGAGGGAGGAATCCCCCCAAATAAATTGAATTATAAAAAATTTTGTATTTATTCTTACATGTTTAAACTTCAGTCACCTTCAAAGTACTCTCCGTTTGATGTAATATGCCTATTGAAATGCTTTTTCCACTGCTCAAAACAGTTTTTGAACTCATCAATTTTGATGCCTTTTAGTGATTCTGCCATTTTTTTGTTTCACCTCTTCCACATTGGGGAAACATTTCCCTCTGAGAATTTTTTTCATCCATGGAAACAAGCAAAAATATTGCTCTGGGCAAGATTGGGTGAATAGGGAGGGTGGGACATGGGGGTTATGCAGTTTTTGGTCAAAAACTGCTGAACACAGCACAGAGTAGGGAGGTGCACTTGTAAATCACTCATCATGAAATGGGCAAACATGTTGAAAGAATCTCCCCAAAAATATCCCTGAAGCCAAACACAGCATCTCACAACACTAGCTGGTACACTGATGCTGATGGGTTCCTAGAACACTTCCTTAGCGGAAGAAGCCTGCACTACAAAAGGTCCATCCTTCAAAAAATATTCCAGGTTTTTTTGTGTGTCCCCCCCCATAAATATCTTTGGAAGCAAGATATGTCTTGGGAATTAAAAAATACGCTGTATGCTTAGAGGATAAGTGGACAATGCAAATGTTGAAAAATGAGACTGAAGCAGTAGGCAGGGACCAGGTCATAAATAACTGTGAGCATGATTAAAATGTCTGGACTTGTCCTTAAATCATTAAGGAGTTGCTTAAAAGTATTAAGTGGGAGAAGTAATGGCAGGAGCAAGTTTTCAGTTAAAAAGAGTCACCCTGATGGCAGAATGAGGAGAATAGATCAAGGAGACAAAGCCAGAAGCAGGAATACTAAGCAAAAACTGATGCTTTTATCTAGTTAAGAAATGATGGTGGCTTTGACTAAAATAATAGCAGTCAAGATAAAGATGAAAAAATTGAAAGGACGTTTCTCAGGAAGAAATGGCAGTTTCTATTCATTGACTGTAGTGGGAAGAAGGAAAACAGAAGGATGAGCCACAGATTATATCCAGGGTTCTGACTGCACAGGGGAGGAAGGTTGAAGGAATACAAGGAAAGTGAAAATGATGAATTTGACTCTGAACTTTTGAGTGAGAGAGCTAAGTAAGGATGCCTGGTGGGCATATAGATATATGAATCACAAACTCTGGACAGAGATATAGAATAAAGTTGAAATATAAATTTGAGAGTCTTCTCTAGTTAGTTTATAAAGTTGTAAGAATGAATTGAACTAAATATGATTATAAAAAAGGAAGGCTTAGAAAATAACCCTAGGGGGCTGGGCTCATGCCTGTAATCCCAGAATTGAGGAGGGAAAATCGTTTGAAGACAGGAATTTAAGACCAGCCTGGGCAACAAAGCAAAACCTTGTCCTTCCAAAAAAAAAAAAAAAAAAAAGAAAGAAAGAAAAATTAACCACACATAGTAGTATGTTCCTCTAGTCCCGGCTACTTGAGTGGCTTGAGACAAGATGATTGCTTGAGCCCAGGGGTTCAAAGCTGCAGTGAGCCATGATCATGCCACTGCACTTCAGCCTAGGTGACAGCATGAAACCCTGTCTCAAAAAAAGGCGGGGGGTGGGGGGGGGGGAGCAGGGACATCAACATTTAAGACAAAGGCAGAGAAAAATGGGTTT
>CAUYQG010047709.1:0-27596 GCA_963574415.1 Tarsius wallacei
GTTTTTTAAATTGGTGTCATGAAATAAAAGTTCACACAGTTCAAGAAAGACTTCCCAGCAAGCCTTGAAGGATGAAGAAACTTACCATTTAAGAAAAGGCACAGACATATAGACCAATGGAATAGAATTGAGATTCCAGAAGCAAAACCTCAATTTCTCAACTAACTCATCTTTGACAAAGCCTCCACCACCCACTACTGGAGAGAGGAGAACCTATTCAGTAAATGGTGCTGGGAAAACGGGCTGACCCCACATGCAGAAGGTTGAAACAGGACTCCTGCCTATCCCCATATACAAAAATTAACTCTAAATGGATCACAGACCTAAATGTAAAACCTCAAACTGTAAGAACCTTAGAAAATGCAGGAGACACTCTTATGGAAGTTGGAACTGGCAATCGATTCCTGATCAAAACCCGAAGTGCCCAGGCCATAAGAGATAAGATAGACAAGTGGGACCTCATTAAACTGAAAAGCTTTTGCAAAGCCAAAGAAACCATCAAGAAAGCAGGGAGATAGTCCACAGACTGGGAAAAAATATTTGCCAACTCCATGTCTGACAAAGGCCTAACATCAAGGATCTACAAGGAACTCAAACGTACTGAAAAGAAAAAAACAAACAGCCCCATTACAAAGTGGGCTAAAAATATGAATAGACATTTCTCAAAAGAAGACATATGAGCAGCACAGACACATGGAAAAATTTTCAGCCTCACTAATCATCAAGGAGATGCAAATTAAAACCACACTGAGATACCACCTAACTCCAGTCATAATGGCCATCATCAATAACTCAAAAAATAACAGATGCTGGAGAGGATGTGGTGAAAAGGGAACACTTCTACACTGTTGGTGGAAGTGTAAACTAGTGCAGCCTCTGTGGAAATCAGTGTGGCAATTCCTAAAACTTCTAAAAATTGACCTTCCGTATGATCCCACAGACCCCCTACTGGGAATATACCCCGAAGAACTCAGGTCACTCTATAAAAAAGTTACCTGCACACGTATGTTTATCGCAGCACTGTTCACAATAGCAAGAACATGGAACCAACTGTGCTGCCCATCAAAAAAGGACTGGATAAAAAAATGTGGTACATATATACAATGAAATATCACCCAGCCATAAAGAAGAACAAAACCATGAACTTCACAGCAACATGGATGGAATTAGAGCTTATAATACTGAGTGATCTCTCACAGAAACAAAGAGCTGAGTATCACATGTTCTCATCATAAGTGGACCTTGAACAACTACCATATTACTGTAAAAAAGGGATTGAAAGTAGTGGGAAACTGTGGGGAGGGGGGTGGGAGGCAGGAAGCTGGGATTGATGGTAGTCGATATCCACCTGGGGAAGGGAGGGCACACGTCATCAATAAGGGTACTTGCACAATGAGCACTTGTATACCTAACCCTGAATTGTACTCCACAATTTCAAAATTAAAATTAAAAAAATAAATCAACAAACTAAAAAAAAAAGAAAGGGCACTTCTGGCTAAGAGCATGACAAAAGGCATGAAGGCAGGAGAGAGTAGGGCACAGGCTGAAATGTCACACAGGACACCAGCGGGGGACAACTCAGGAAACACACATGGAGGGTCCGTGTGGCCGGTGGCCCATGGGATGTGGGGACAAAGGAGAGAGAGGAGGTAACAACGTGGAGAAGGAGCAGGTTTGGAGTGTGAGGGGGAAGAACATGAGTTTCCCTCTCCACATGTGGAGTTTTAGATACCTGGAGGACTTCAAGTCAGTGCGACTCGCAAACCAGTGCGTGTGCAAACAGATTTACACAGTAGGCACTTTTCTTTCTTTCCTTCTTTTCTTTCCTTCCTTTCTTCCTTTCTTTTCTTTTTTCTTTGTGTCAGAGTCTCACTCTGTCGCCCAAGCTGGAATGCAATGGCACACTCACGGCCACCGCAGCCTCTACCTGCCAGAACTACAGGCACATGCCACCACACCCGGCTAATTTTTTGACTTATTGTAGAGATGAGGTCTCGCCAAGTGGCTTAGGCTGGTCTCGAACCCATGGGCTCAGACAATCCTCTTGCCTCAGCCTCCCAAAGTGCTGCCGGCCCTTTCCTTCTTTCTTTCTTTCCTTTTTTTCTTTTTTCTTTCTTTCTTCTTTCTTTCCTTCCTTCCTTCTTTTTCTCTTTCTTTTTATAATTTCAGAGTTATGGGGTACAAGTGAGCATTTACTATATAATGAGACCTGACAGTTAAGTTCACAAAATCATCCTAGAAAAAGTGCCACATACCTCATCGCTGAATATCACTACAGTCACCTTTGAAGTCCTCCCCTTGGGAAGCTATGCATCGATGCCAGTGCCTAGTCCACCCATCAAAACAGTCTTGGAACTCTTTTTCTGGAATGGCCATCCGAGCCATCATTGTATTACCCTTGATGCCCCGAATGTCATCATATGTTTTGCTTTCCATATTTCCTTTATCTTCAAGGCAAAGAAAAAAGTCACTGGGGGCCAGATCAGGTGAGCAGGGAGGGTATGTTCCCAGACAGTTATTTGTACAGTGCTGCTGACTTAAGCACACGTGGCAAGTTCACAAATGTAATTGTCAGACCTCAACAAATAATGATGGCCATTCCAGAAAAAGAGTTCCAAAATTGCTTTGACAGGTGGACTAGGCACTGGTGTCAGTGCACAGCTTCCCAAGGGGAGGACTTCAAACGTGACCATAGTGATATTTAGCAATGGGGTATGGAGCATTTTTTCTAGGATGGTTTGTGAACCTCGTTGTTGGACCTGGAAAGTAGGTTGCGTGCAGGTAAGGTTTGGGCTTCTAGTGGGGCCCTCTCTCCCCCAATAGTAGACCAGGTACCCCGTGTTCTGCCACATGCCCCCCACCCCCTTCCCTCCCTCCCTCCCCTAGTGGTGTTCAGTGTCTGCTAATCCTACCTTTGTGCTCCTATGACCAGTGATCAGGGTCCACTTATGAGTGAGAACCCGCGGTATTCCGGTCTTTGTTTCTGTGACAATTCACTTAGCATGACGGTCGCCAGCTGCGTCCATGCTGTGTGGCAGGCACTTTGAGATACAACCCAGGCGCTTTTAATCAGTGTGGAACATCCAACATGGTCACGTCAAGTGGGATTGCTTAAAAAGAACATGCACAGTGGAGGAAGCAAGGGAAGAACAGAGCTCCGAGGGGCCAGGGAGGAGCAGCCCAGGAAGAGACCCAGCCGGAAGAAGTTGCATGATTGTGGGAATGGGCATGTGGAGGAGCATTTGGTGAGCACCAAGGACAGAGTCTGAAGGAGAAAAGAAAATGCAGAGAGGAAGACGGGACACTAACACATGGGTTCGGCAAGATGAAAGCCGCTGGGGCTTTCTTTTGTGGGAGATTCAGTGGAACGATGCGGCTGAAACTAGATCGAGAATTGTTAGGCGAAAGCCAGGTGAGGAGGAGGCGCAATGAATGGAGGGTGACCCTGAAGGTAGCCTGAACGGAAGGGAAGAAAGGATACGAGATGTGTTGGGGGTAGGCAGGGAGAACACACCACTGGAAAAATCAAGGCAGAAGAGAATGGTGAGCATGTCGGGACATGGGGAGAATCCACTGACCACCAAAGGGTGGAGAGTACAGGACATCCCACTAGACTAGGACCTCCTGTTGCCCAGATTGTGTCTTTTTCTTTTCTTCCTTCCCAGTCTAACGACTTACAGTGGCACCTAGGTATCCAATGAATGTCTGTTCAATCTGCGGTCTTCAACCTTTTTGGTATCAGGGACCGGTTTTGTGGAAGACAATTTTTCCATGGACAAGGCAGGGGGAGAAGGGACCATGAGGCATTAGATTCTCATAAGGAGCGCACACCCTAGATCTCACGCATGTGCAGTTCATAGTGAGGTCTTCGCTCCTATGAGAAGCTAATGCTGGTGTTGATTTGACAAGAGGCGGAGCTTAGGCAGTAATGCAAGAGATGGGGAGTGGCTGTAAATACAGATGAAGCTTCCCTTACTTGCCAGTCGCTCTCCTCCTGCTGTGTGGCCCAGCTCTTAACAGGCCACGGACTGGTAGGGCCTCCTAACAGGTCATGGTCCAGGGGTTGGGGACCCTGTGTTAAATGAGTGATGAGTGAATTGGCGATCAACCAACACCCCAGTGGAAACCAGCAGAAAGTGGTCAAGTGATTAGGGTGAGAGACTGACCTTGAACAAGAAAAGAGACACTTCTGAAAAGATAAGGTGGGAGGGAAAAATGGATTTGTAAGCCAGAGCTTTCTCACATGGCTGAATGAATTTTGCAACCTGGCGAGTGCAAGTATTGACACATCAGTGAAAGAATTGTTCTGTGTTTTTGTTTTATTTATTCCTTCAACACTTTTTTTTTTGAGTTGGAATTTCACTCCGTTGCCCAGGCTGGAGGGCAGTGACACCCTCATGGCCACACTAGTGTCAACCTGCTGGGCTCCAGCGATCCTTCTACCTCAGCCTTCCAAGTAGCCAGAACTATAGGCATGTGCTACCATGCCCAGCTAATTATTTATTTATTTATGTAGAGACGAGATCTTGCCAGGTTGCCTGGGATTGTCTCGAACTTGTAGGCTCAGGCAATCCACTCGCCTTGGCCTCCCAAAGTGCTGGGGTTACAGGCTGAGCCCTCGAGTCCGGCCTCAACACTTCTTAAGCGGACATTTGGACATCCGTTTTCTCTCCTTAAAACCCCCTAAGAACATACACCTTGACTCTTCCTATCCTTTACAAATGTAATGCAGTGTCTGGTATGATGAAGGTGTCTTATAAATGCTAGTTGAATTCATCAACAGAAAAATAGCAGAGTCTGGGCAATGTGTTTGTGTTTGTTTCAAACCTTTGAATAGCTGGACTGTATAATCTATACAGGGGGTGCCAAAAAAAAAACAAACACATTTTAAGTATGATGTTCACTTAAGAGATGGCGTTAATCAAATGAATGCTAGCACCAGCAAATGACAAGCAGGACAGTCAAAGAAAATGGCAGAAACACGGTTTGAGCGAATGTCACACTACACATTGCTACCATAATTTAATGCAACTTTGAAAAGTATAGATAATATCTCTTAAAATGTGTACACTTTTTTTGATACCCCTGTAGGTTAGGGTTTGAAGAACTTAAGCTCGGACCTAGTAATGAGCTTGACAGAGTCAGGAAGTTGTTCATCAACTCATTGTAGATGTGACCATACAGCATATGTTTGATCCCTATTCGGCCTTCACACTGGTTATTGAATGAACTCTAAAGACTTCATGAAAGCATCTACCCCCTGGTTTTCTTTCGAGTGCTCCATTAATTCATTCAGAGTGTGGGACTCATGGAAAAAACTCTCTCAACTTCTTCAAATCCCTCACTCTTCCCAGCTCAAGTCATGCCTCCTTGCCCAGCACATGTTCCTCCCCCTGCCTGATGCCTCTTCTCCTGTGCACACCTGGCTGATTTCTACTCATCTGCCAAGACCCAGTTCAAAAGCCACTTTATTTACAGTTTTCCCCAGCTCCATGGCTCAGCCTACATTGATGATTCCTTTATTATGACATGAATTCACTCTACTGTGATAATTAATCAGGCTGGGCTCGGTGGCTCAGCCTGTAATCCTGCGCTTTGGGAGGCCGAGGTGAGTGGATTGCCTGAGACCCGCTTGGGCAACTTGGCGAGACCTCATCTCTACAATAAATCAAAAATTAGCGGGGTGTAGTAGCGCGCACCTGTAGTTCCAGATACTTGGAAGGTGGAGGCAGAAGGATCGCTGGGGCCCAGCAGGTCGAGGCTGCGGTGGCCGGGAGCGGCCACTGCACTCCAGTCTGGGCAACAGAGTGAGACTCCAACTGAAAAAAAAAAAAAATTAATCAGATGAGTCCCGCATGCCTGCCTTTTCATCCTTCCATCCCCAGTGCCTACCACTCATGGTGGCTTGGTCCCAAGGGGAGGCTCTGGGCATGTGAGAAGTGGCTGAGATCAGGTTTCATCTTGTAGAGAAGGCCCATGGGATTTGGGGATATAAACCAGGGGAAGTGTGGGGAAGGGAGGGAGGAGCCAGGGTGGGCACCAAGGTTCTTACCCCAAGTGAATTGTGTGGTTCCCCTTAACCAAGGTGGGGAGGACCATGGGAGGAGCTGGGCAGGCTCCTTCCCTCATTTGAGATGCTACCAGAACCCAGGTGGAGAGGCTGAGAATGCAGTGGGATGAGTTTCAGGCAGAAGGTCTGGGCTGTATACATCTGAGAATCATTGGCGACATGAAATCACCAAGGGGTGAGTGTAAATGAACAAGAGAAAAGGTCCGAGGCCTAACACCTTGGATGTGCCTCGTCCGACATGGGCACCCCGACATTCACGGGGGGTCATCTGTGCAGTGAGAGGGGAAGCAGGAAGGAAACCAGAAGAGTAGAGCCTGCTGCCCTGAAGGTCAAGTGGGAGGTGCTGCAGGGAGGGAGCATGTGCTCTCGCAGGAAAGCCCGTGGGTTTAGGAAAGCGGGGGCCATTGATAACTCTGATGAAAAGGTTTTGGTGGAATCGGGATGGAAACCCCACTGAGGTAAGGATGGGGAGAAGGGGAGGAGAGTCTCAGAGACAGAAAGTGTAGACAGCTGGCTAAAGGTTTCCTGTAAGGCGAGCCAGAAAATGACACAGTATCTGAAGGAGAGTCCCCACAGGTTTTGCTTGGATCTGGTGCTTGTTTTAAAGAATGCTTGGCCTAGTAACTACAATCTTGCAGAGAGGAGGAAGTTGGGGGTGCACCAGAGAGAACGGCATGAGGTCCCTCTAACTACTGGAGGAGGGACAAGCTATGAGAACTTGAGAAGCTGTGGCATCCAGGAGTCAGGTAGAGGGGCTGGGCTTGAAGAGGCAGAGGTGCGGAAAGAGAGCAGAAGAGGAAGTTCTCTTCTGCCGCCTTCAACTTCCTTAGGAAAACAGGAAGCGGGATCCTAAGATGAGAGCCAGGAGTCGAGGAAGGTGATGGAAGTGGGAGGAGAGAGAAGATGGGAAGATCAGGACCATGTTTCTTGAACTTTTTTTTCTTTTGAGTTGGAGTCTCACTCCGTCGCCCAGGCTGGAGTGCAGTGGCATGCTCACGGCCACCCCAGCATCGACCTGCTGGGCTCCAGCAATCCTTCTGCCTCAGCCTTCGAAGTAACCAGAACTACAGGTGCACACTACCACGCCCAGCTAACTTTTTATTTATTGTAGAGATGAGGTCTCGTCAAGTTGCCCGGGCTGGTCTTGAACCCATGGGATTACTCGGTGGCTCAACCACTTTTTTTTTTTTAACGCACAGCACATTTTCCATCCCAAACCAGCACACATTCATGTGTAAATACATATCTGCAGATGACTGGAACAAGCATTGCATGAAATAAAATGCACCTTTATCATGTGCTGTGCAGTCTATTAACTTCTCTTCTGCTCTGATCTGTTTAAGTTTATTTTATATCTGAGTTAGGGTCTCTGTTGCCCAGGCTGGAGTGCAGGGACATGATCACAGTTACCAGAGCCTCAACCTCCCGGGCTCAGGCGATCCTTCTGCCTTAACCTCCCGAGTAGCTGAGAATACAGGTATGTGCCACCACACTTGGCTAATTTTTACTATGCTGCCCAAGCTGATCTCGAACTCCTGGGCTCAAGTGATCTTCCCACCTCAATCCCTCAAAATGCTGGAATTACAGGCATGAGCCACTGTTTTTTAAAGCACAATTGGAAAAAAAAACCCATCTAGAGAATGGGAGGATGAACTAGGGAGAAGCAGAACCACCGGGAACCCAAGGGTCCCCTTAAAGTTCGTAGCGACAGAAATTTCACGTGAGCCCAGTCGCCGGGAATATAGGTTCTTATTCAGTCGAGTCTGACTGCAAGGGGGCAGGCATGGAGGGGGCAGAGCTAGAGTTGACCAAGAGTGGGCTCCTAAGGCACCCATGAGGAAGGACAAAGCAAGGCCATCCAGAGTAGGGAGTCGTTATGATGTTGAAGCTTGGAATCGCTTCCAGGTAAGGCTGCAAAATGAGGCCATGAGGGAGAGGGAGAAAGAGGGAAGGCCATCAGAGGTTGGCTGGAAGGCCCGTTGGAGTTGGGAAGTTGAGGACTACGGCCGTGCGTGAGCACTTCCACAGGATGCCAGCTAAGAGAGTGCTGGAAACGGAAGCCAAGGTGGAGATGCGGTTATGGATAAACCCAGGGCAGGGGTGTGGCCGTGGGAGCAGGTGTCTGGGGCGAGATGGAGGGTGAGATCCCTGAAGGAGAGGGGTCAAGGGACCTAGAGCCCCCACGTGCCGAGAGGATCATCTATCTGGGCACCAAAATAACCACAAATTGTCGCAGGTGTCTTAAGGGGAAATTGACGGTGAGCCAGAAGCTGAAGGTCTTAAAGGGAGGAAGAGGAGAGACCGGAAGCCGATGACTGCAGCAGGGATGGGACTGGTGGTGCAGTAGTTTGAGGACAAGGACTTCACAGTGGGGAGTTGGGGAGGGGAGCAGAGAGGGGCTGGCAGGCACCTGCCACACCCCCAGGCCAGGTGGTTGGAGGGGTGGGCGTGGGAGGGAAGTTGCATGGGAGAGAGTAGCCCCCCACATGAGAGCTGGGTTTCCACTGGGCAAAAAGCAAGCAGAATGCTCAGAGGAGAGGGGAAGGACTAGGGTCTTGCAGACAACAGATCCTGAATTCCGAGAGCACTGTGGAAGGTTTCTAGGGTGGAGAGGGGAGAGGGACAGCCAGATGAGCTGATGCCCAAAGCCATACAGGGTGAGCAGTTACCTGGGGTTCTCTGCAGATTATTCTAGAAAGCAAAATCAAACAAGACAAATACCTCACACTCACATCTATGTCAAGCCTTGGGGTGTGAGCGTGATGTGGAAAACAGTCGCTTGATTCTTTTTTCCTTAGACGGTAACATCATTGTTGGCATTCATGTAACTTTTTTAACCACTTTTTTACCTCTCGTTCTATTTTAGACAGATTTTTCTTACTCTTTAACATTTTTAGTTTGTTTTTCACCCAGAGATAAATGCAATGAATTCAGTGATGCAATTGAATTGTTTAGAGAGGAAAAGTTTTTCACTTGACATTAAGAACGAAATGATTTAAATTTTTTATTAGAAAGTCACTAATCAAACACAAATAAGTACCACACTTAAAAGGCTGCAGTTCTGTGCTGGTTAGTACACCTCAGAGAAAAGCCAGACTTACTGCAGAAGTTCTGCAAAATCCCCAAAATTTGCCCAAGGATATGAAGTGTTCATCAAAAAGTATTCAGTTCACAAAATGCAACATGGGCTCCACCCACTGGATATTCAATGTCACTGCAATGTTGCCCTTTAATGTTGGCAAGGACACGTCTGCGTTCATTTAACTATTTGTAGATGTTATGTATTGATTGATTGTCTTCTATGCACTGGGTGCTGTTCTAGATCCTGGAGATACAGTAATAAACACAAAAGACAAAAAAAGTCTGTCTTCATGGAACTTATATTTTAGTGTACAGGTATAAAAGTTCATATTTTATCCACCATAAAAAACTGCAGACCCAATCTATGTAGTGGGTATTCTGGATAAAACTGTACCCTATGACTTTAGAAACTTGATCACTAGAAGCCAAAGAAAAAGCTAGGCTAGGTTCTTTCAGGCTTTTTCCTGAGACAAGTCTGCTGTGAGTGTGCCCCCAGGTTTGTGTGTATTAGAGATTTCCCAAGATATGTACCAGGGGTTGGAGCTGCTAGGTCACAGGGCATGCCGATGTCCAACCCTTTGAGATAGTGACAAGATGTCATTTAGAGTGACAGAAAGTTATGCTGCCTAGGCTAGGCATGGTGGCTCATGCCTGTAACCCTAGCACTTTGGGAGGCTGAGGCAGGAGGATTGCTTGGACCCGGGAGTTCAAGACCAGTTTGGGCAACATAGCAAAACCTCATCTCTATTAAAAAAAAATTTAAAAATTAAAAAAAAAATAAAATAAAATAAGGCCGGGCGCAGTGGCTCAAGCCTATAAACCCAGCACTTTGGGAGGCCAAGGTGGGGGATTGCCCGAGCCCAGGGATTCGAGACCAGCCTAGGCAACTTGGTGAGACCTCATCTCTACAATATATCAAAAAATTAGCTGAGCATAGTAGTATGTGCCTGTAGTTCCGGCTACTTGGAAGGCTGAGGTGGAAGGATCGCCTGACTCTAGCAGGTCGACACTGGGGTGGCTGTGAGCATGCCACCGTACTCTAGCCTGGGCAAGAGTGAGACTCCAACTCAAAAAATAAAATAAAACAGTTATGCTCCCTCCAGAAATATATAATGGATCATTTTAAACCAAATCTTCTCTAACACTTGATATTTTCAGATGTTTTTATTTGGGGCAGTTAAACGCAAAATGTTACTTCACTGTGATCTTCACTGAGATCATCAGAGATGTCACAAATGCCATCAGACCTTTTTGGCCACATGCATATCCTTTTGTGTGAAGTGTTTGTTCACATTTTCCCCCCAATCTTGTGTTGTGTCATTTATGTTTTTTGTATTGCTTGCAGGAGTTCACAATACATTCTTTTAACTCTTCATTTTAAAATAACTTAGGCCAGTCATGATGGTTCACAACTGTAATCCCAGTACTTTGAGAGGCCGAGGCAGGAGGATGGCTTGAGTCTAGGAGTTTGACACCAGCGTAGGCAACATAGCAAGACCCTGTCTCTGCAAAAAAAATCCAAAAATTAGCCGGCATGGTGTCACGTGCCTGTAGTCCCCGCTACTCGGGAGACTGAGGCAGAAAGATCACCTGAACCCGGAGGTCGAGGCTGCAGTGAGCCGTGATTGTGTCACTGCACTTCAGCCTGGGAGACAGCATGAGACTCCAATTCCAAAAATAGTTCATTAATATTGATTTTAACTTATAGAAAAGTTTAGAGAAAAAATGCAAAGTGTTTATGTATCTGTCCTTCTCCCAGATTCCACAGCTGTTGACAGTTCATCACAACCAATCATCCGTCTCTTCTCTTCTCCCCTCCTTCTCTCCCTCTCTCTCAACCTGCGTGTGGTTTTTTTCCCTCTGAAACGTTTCGGAAAGTACATTTCAAACACAGTGCGGTGCATCTTCCCGTGCATTTTCTAAAAACCAAGATAGTCTTCTGCATGGGCAGATATGGCCATCAACCCCAAGAGGATCACACCAATCGCACATGACTATCACATCCACACACTCGATTCGAATGTTGCCAGCTGCCTCGTTCACGGCCCGGGATGCGGTCCAGGACCATGCACTGCAAGAAGTCGTCACATCCCCTGGGCCTCCACTCTGGAGCAGATCTTCGGGCTTACCTTGCATGATCTCGACACTTGTGAAAAGCATGGACCAATTGCTGTGTAGGTTGCCCCTTATGTTGAGTTTGCCTGGCGTTTACTCGTAAAGAGATTAAGGTCGTGTATTTTTGGTCCTAGAATACCACAGAAGTGACACCGTGTCCTTCCTGGGGCATCGTATGAGGAGGTCCATGGATGTTGAGTTGTGACATTACTGGTGAAGCTAACTTTCATTACCTGGTTAGTTTGGTATAGGCCAGATCTCTCTACTATCAATTTATGTAATAAGAATTTGGGGCCCTGCGTGATAGCTCATGCCTGGAATCCCAGCACTTTGGAGGCCTTGGTGGCAGGATCACTTGAGCCCAGGAGTTCAAGACCAGCCTGGGCAACACAGCAAATCCTTGTCTCTAACAAAAACTCAAAAAATTAGCCAGGTGTGGTGGTGATGTCTGCCTGTGGTCCCAGCTACTCAGGAGACTGAGGTAGAAGGATCACTTGAGCCCAAGGGGTTGAAGCTGCGGTGAGCTGTGATCGTGCTACTGCACTCCAACCTGGGCAACACAGCGAGACCTCAATTTGAAAAAAAGAAAAGAAAAAATAATTTTGAACTTATTACCTCTAATCAATAAGCATTTGGGGAGTACTTTGAGACTATGTAGATATCTACCCTATATTTCTCCTTATGCTGTGATCTCGCTATCTGAATCACTACAGCAGCATCACAGGATGTTCTGACACCTGGCACTTCAGAGACACCCTGGCTGTTTTTTGACCTGCTACTCCTCCAAATCAGTTGTGAAATACAAGTCTGACAATTAAGTTCGTGAACTCATGCTAGCCAAGGTGCTCCGTACCTCATCGCTGAATACCACTATGGTCACCTTTGAAGTCCTCCCCTTGAGAAGCTATGCACCAACACCAGCGCCTAGTCCAGCTGTCAAAGCAATGTTGGAACTCTCTTTCTGGAATGGCCATCAGAGCCGTCGTCGTATTGCCCTTGGTGTCCTGAATGTTGTCAAATGTCTTCCTTTCAATATTTCCTTTACCTTTGGGTAAAGAAAAAAGTCACTGGGGACTAGATCAGGGGAGTAGGGAGGGTGTTCCAATACAGTCATTTTTTACGGTGCTGCCAGTGTAAAACGCACAGTGGCAAGTTCACAAAGTTAATTGTCAGACCTCAACAAATAATGATGACTTTTTCTGCTCATTCCAGAAAAAGAGTTTCAAAATTGTTTGAGGGTGGACTAGGCACTGGCATCAGTGCATAGCTTCCCAAGGGGAGGACTTTAAATGTGACCGTCTCTCTCTCTTTTTTCCTTTCCTTCCTTCTCTCTCTCTGCCCTCTCCCTCCCTCCCTTCCTTCCTTCCTATGTGTTTTTTTTTTTTTTAAAAAAGGTGACTGTAGTGATATTCAGCAATGAAATATGAAATATGTAGCACTTTTTCTAGGATGGTTTGTGAACCTAATTGTCAGACCTTGTATAAGCACAGAAAGTTCCATGATTTTTATTTAAACTGCATCAAATCTATAATTTAAACTGAGGAAAATTCACAACATTATGATATATTGTTTTCCTTTCCATAAACACAGTATGTCTCTTTATTAATTCAGGTTTCTTTTATATTTCTTAATAATGTTTTATAATTTTACCTATGGAAGTTTTCTTGAAAAAAAAATGTCCAAGCCACTGAGCAACTGGATTTGGTTTCAAATGGTTCATTATATATTTCTGGAGGGAGCATAAATTGCTGCCATTCTAAATGACATTTTGTCAATATCTCAAACATTGATATGCCTGTGACCTAGCAATTCCACCCCTAGGCACACATTTGGGAAAACCCCTAAACACACACCTGGGCATGGATACAGCATGCTCACAGCCATAGCGCTTAAACCAGGAGGCATAGAGCTGAGATTTGGGACAGGAAGAAGGAGATGAAAGTAGACTCTTTGCCTCAACTGAACTTGAGCCTCGACTGGATGAGGCTTGGGTTGGCTCTATTTGACATGTCTGTCAAACTCCCTTCTATACACGGCGGATAGTTGATACTGATAGAGTCGTGTGTTTGGCTGCAGATGCCTCACATAGAGGTGAAAGTCTCCCCATTTCCTCCTCCTTGCCAGACCCAAGATCCAAGTTCAGACTTCCCTCTGCAGAAGCTGGTAGTGTCGGAGCAGATAGAAAGGCTGGTGACACCCAGGAGAAATCGGGGAAAGCAGAAGGACCTGGGTCTAGAATTCCTTTATCCTGTGTGAAAGCTCTTGCTTTGTAGAGAGGTGGCATCACTGAGCAACCAGGATTCCGGGAGGGGACCAAGAGGAGCACTGTGAGGGGAGATGTCCAGGAGGAAAGAGCTCTGAGTGGATGTTCAGAAAGTGAAGGACCACTGAGCCACAAACACCCACTGTGGTCAACTCACCCTGTGGTAAATTTCCCATCAGAGGGGAATACCCACCAGCAGGTGACCACCAAGAGCAAGATGGCATAAGGCAACATCCCTGGTCCCTGCCACCACTACTGTCACCCAGCAGAGCCAGAGTGGCAAAGTAAGTCTTTTGCAAGACAGAAGGAGGAGCCTCGCCCATGGGTATACATTCAAGTGGCCATTGTGGCTACTTACCATCCCAATAAGATGCAAAAGCAGAACATACGGGTTGATTCAGAGAATGACAGCCACGAGGGTCAGCGCCACTTGGGTTCTCGTGATTTGGCTTCATTCTGAGACAGAATTCATAACAGTATGGGAGTCAGTGGGCGCGTGTCCTCACGGCACTCCTTGGCGAGCTGGTCATCAGGAGTCTGCATTTATATCTCCTGGCAAGAATAATTCAACAAGATATAGCAAAGCCACCCCCGGTGATGCAACCCTGTAGTCCCCGTTACTCCGGAGGCTGAGGCAGAAGGATCACTTGAGTCCAAGAGTTCAAGACCAGCCTGGGCAACATAGTGAGACCCTTGTCTCTACAAAAAATTATTTTAAAAAGCTATTGGAGCCGGGCTCGGTGGCTCAGCCTATAATCCCGCACTTTGGGAGGCTGAGGTGAGTGGATTGCCTGAGCCCATGGGTTCGAGACCCACCTGGGCAATTTGGTGAGACCTCATCTCTACAATAAATCAAAAAATTAGCCGGGCATGGTAGCACGCACCTGTAGTTCCAGCTACTTGGAAGGCTGAGGCAGAAGGGTCGCCGGAGCCCAGCAGGTCGAGGCTGTGGTGGCCACTGCACTCCGGTCTGGGCGACAGAGTGAGACTCCAACTAAAAAAAATAAAAATAAAAATAAAATAAAATAAAAATAAAAAAGCTATCGGGAGGGATTTTTTCCTAAATGTGTACCTAGGGGTGGAATTGCTAGGTCACAGGGCATGTCAGCATTCAACTATTTGAGATAGTGATAAAATGTCATTTAGAGTGACAGCAAGTTATGCTTCCTCCAGAAATGTAAGAATGGATCATTTAAGACCAAATCCAGTTGTTCAATGGGTTGGGAATTTTTTTTTCCAAGAAAACTCTCAAAGGAAAAATGATAAAGCTTTATTAAGAGATATAAAAGAAAACCGGAATTAACCTGAATTATGGGAGGGAGAATTGCTTGAGCCCAGGAGTTCAAGGCTGTGAACTAAGACTGCACCACTGCACTCCAGTCTGGGAGACAGAGCGAGACTCCAGCTCCTTTAAAAAAAAAATGATCAAGCAGCTGAAGAAAAGACCACACGAGGGAATTATCTTGTGAAAATCAAGATTCCTAACCAGCACAGTTCTTTATGGAGACCTTCTTACGTTTCACATAAGAAGCCGAGAAAGTCCCATGGAAAGGGTTGAGCTTTTCTCAGAAAATAGCTCAGGCGCTGCTCCCACCCACAGACCGTTCAACCACCAAAGCTCAAGAGTTATTCCTTCAGCCTGAAAATTTCAAAAGTAGCTGTTGACCATTTCCTACCCTGGGCATGACAACTCAGTCATGCATGCTCAAACTGTCAACTTTTAAATATTAAAACTTCCCGATGAGCTTTTTTAAAAAACATAATTTGACTGAAAAGTGTGTTTCCAGGTAACGAAGTCTACTGACCGCTCACACCAGCCAGTTAAAGGCTGCCTAAAATGGTATTTTTGCTCTAGAGTGCTGGATGAGGTCATTCTCTCTGATAGAAATGAGATGCAGAACCTGTTTTTCACGGTGACAAACTCATGACAGCTCTCCTGCACATCACCTGCCTCCGTTCTCAGCCCATTCTGCCAGGAACTCAAATGGTCACCTGTGGACGGACACAGCTTCATCATGTGCTTAGATTAAAAACTGTCACATGGGTTTTTATCTCATGTAAGCTCGTCCAAAACAGCTGCAGTATGGAGATATTCCTTCTATCAACTACTATAGCCAGCAGACACTGAACCGAGATATTGCAGTCAGCAAGGGGTAGGAGATGTAACCCAAGGCAGCAAAAGAAAAAATAAGAAAAGAATCCCAGCAAATTCAGCTTCAGTTGTTAGGACATTTGGAATGGTGTACAGTAGATACAGCTAATGGGATATTGCGATTTTCTATTCTAGTCATGTTCAATGGTATTTTACAATGATCTCAACTATGTTTTACCAAACTTGACATCCATGGCTGCAAAAAAAAGTTAATTCTTGTGTTTTTAAACACATAAGAATATAGGCCAAATACAGTTATCTCTTTAGACCAGGTGGGAGAGCATAGGGAATCCAGCAGATAGCCACCCAACTTGTGACCCTTATCTTCAGCTTAATAAATCCAGATAATAATGTCTCTAGCATCCAAAGCATTGTAAACATTCCAGAGCATAAAAAGATGTACTGTACTGACCTTGGCTAAACTTGGGTGAACAAATGTGGCTTTCTTTTCATTTATCCAAACGTGTTTTCCTTCTTAGTCGGAAACGTGCCATTCTAATTTCATATTTTTCATTTTCTCTACTTTTCATTTTCTGCTTTGTTGTAATTATTATTTAGAGACAAGGTCTCACTCTGTTGTCCAGGCTGGAGTGCAGTGGCACGATCATTGCTCTCGGCAGCTTCAACCTTCCGGGCTCAAGCAGTCCCCTTCCCTCAGCCTCCCGAGTTGCTGGGACTGCAGGCGCCACCATGCCTGGCTAATTTCTTTTTATGTATAAAGACGAGAGTTTCACTATGTTTCCCCAATTGGTCTGGAACGCCTGGCCTATCCTCCCGCCTCGGTCTCACCAGTAGCTGGGACTACAGACACATACCACCACACCCGGCTAAATAAAAAAAAAATTTTTTTGTGGAGTCAAGGTTTCACTGTTGCCCAGGCTGGTATCAAACTCCTGGGCTCAAGCAATCCTCTCACCCTGGCTTCCCAAATTGCTGGGATGACAGGTATGAGCCACCATGCCTGACGTCATATTTTCCATTTTCTTTTCTTTCTTTTTTTTTTTTTTAAATTGGAGTCTCACTCCATTGCCCAGGCTGGAGTGCAGTGTCATGCTCACGGCCACCCCAGCGTTGACCCGCTGGGCTCTGGCAATCCTTCCACCTCAGCCTTCCAAGTAGCCAGAACTACAGGCACGTGCCACCACACCTGGCTAGTTTATTCAAGTATTTATTGTAGAGACGAGGTCTCACCAAGTTGCCTGGGCTGGTCTTGAACACACAGTCTCAGGCAATTCACTCACCTCGGCCTCCCAAAGTGCTGGGATGACAGGTTGAGCCACCGAGCCCCGCCTATATTTTCCATTTTCAAAGGCTTCTATTTGCTTCTCTGTAAGAAACAAACAAACAAACAAAAAACAGTGTTCTCCAGACCTCTACTTTTCCCTCTGCCTCCACATTCCCTCTTCCATATGCACCGTGCTATGCATGTTGGTGTGGCAGAAAGAACAACCCCAACCTGGGGTCAAAACCCAGCCCCACCACTTCTTAGCAAGGTGACTTGGAGCACATGATCGGCCAGCCTGAGCCTTCTTGTTCTCTGTAATATCTGCCTTTCAGAGTGACTGAGAGGATTTGAAATAATATACATATTGTATCTGACTCATAATAACCCTCACCGCATGAGCGCTGTCCCCACAAATGTCATGTGCCTCTCTCCAATTTCATGACTTTTGTCTAACTAAACACATCGTTGTCTTCTCACACATCGTTTTCACAACCCATCCACATCCACTGTCCCATCAGATGTACCATGCAGACCTTTGACACGTTCTCAATAAGGAATCCTTGTTAACTCGCTGCACAGATGACCTGGATTATAAAGCCACATCATTATTTAAACATCGTAGGCCAGGCATGGTGGCTTATGCCTATAATCCCAGCACTTTAGGAGGCTGAGGCAAGAGGATTGCTTGAAGCCAGGAGATGGAGACCAGCCTGGAAAACATAGCAAGACTCCCATCTCTACCAAAAAAAAAAAAAAAAATTAGCAGGACGTGGTGGCACACATATGTAGTCCCAGCTACTCGGGAAGCTGAAGTGGGAGGATTACTTGAGCCCAGGAGTTCAAGGCTACCGTGAGTTATGATCGTGCTACTGCACTTCAGCTTGGGTGACAGAGCGAGACTCTGTCCCAAAAAACAAAACAAAACAAAAAACCTCACAGCTGCCCAGCAAATTGGTGACCTACAGCTATAGCCAGATGTCCTTGCTGTCTGTCTCTGCAAAGGGACAAACGTGCAAAGACTCCAGATATTTTCTGCTTGCTAAGTCCCTTGTTCGAGCTCTGACCCTCATGACCACAGACCCATTAGGAAAAAACTGACGTGAAGTAGAGGGCAGAGACGGGGGTGAGGGTGGAGAAAAGAGAGAAAGAAAACAGAGGGGGCACATACACAATTGTAGAGCACAGGATTCAGCGAATGATTCTCCAGCCCACCCTACTGTGTACATGAACCTCATGGCTCTCTTCCTTGGCACCTTGATGGATGCTCTGGATTAATCCAATAAACCGTGTGATTTGAGCATCTGAATTCAGTCCATGGGCCCTTCTGTCCTGTGACCTCTGGGATAGCTCACCTGGAGAGCGCTTGGAGGCCACCATCGCATCAGGGTAATTTCTCCCAGGATATATTTTTCCTTGAAAAATCTCTTTTGAAAAAATAACCCACAGTTAGCATTCTTCTACAAAAGCATTACATTGTCATCATTTTGCACTAGAGGGGAATCAAGCTTTTTTCTCACATTTTTCTGGTGAAAGCAATTTTGATACCTAGTAAATGTTTGAAGAACTAGTCATTTCATAGGAAATTGCTGCCCTTCTTCTATGTGATTATTTCTAGCTGTATTTTCTGCTGTTATCTGATTTCTTTTTATTTTATCATCATGAAGTCTGGGGCTGTTTGCTTGAAAAAAAAAACTGTCAGCACTCCTGTGGTCACTACTATTACTCAGTCACATTGGGAAAGGCAGCAGAACACAAGGTCACATTCTTTTTCCTTCTATTCCCTCCCTTCTCTCTCTCTCTCTCTCTCTCTCTCTTTTCTTAGCTTCTTTGATCTCTTACCCACAGCCCTCTCTTTCCCATCTCAGGACCAGATGTGCATCCACATGGGGTTGTGCACTAAATCATCTGTCTGCTCTAAAAATTAATGTGCTGTTGATGATCTCAAGCTTGTGTCCTTATCTTCCCAGGGAGTGAGCTCTCCCCAGGGGATCCTCAGTCCTCTGTGCACAGAAGCCCCTGGCAGAAACACTGCAGCACTCACAGATACTGATTTTAGTCAGGATCACACTGATGGACGAATCTTAAACTCAAGCACCAACCCCTTACTGCACATGCGTAAAATGATGCCTCGACACCGGGAAAGCCTTGGATCAGGGCTGTGGTCAGGGAAGGACTTGGGAACATTCTGGTCATCCTCCCTCCATGTCCCACCCAACCCCAAGGTCTTCCTCCTTGCTCTCTCAGGCAATGGGCACCATCTTGGTTTCCCCTCAATAGGCCCTGAGGGAGAATATCAGATTCTTCAGAGTAAAATATCTACACATTTTTTAAAAAGATATCTTTGTCTTGCTAATATTGCCTGCCAGAAAGGGGTGAGAGGAAAAACCCAGTCATTTCACAATTAGGCTTAAGGACAGAGAAGGTTAACACTTCTTGTGAAATTGTAAAGACATAGAACCAAGCTTTCTGCTTTCTTTCACCTCCCTACGATGAGCAAACAAGAAACCAGCCACCCACCCAACAAACTGGCAAACAATAAAGAGATTTTACTAGATCACATCACTGGAAAGTCCCCAGGGAGGGCAGGCAGTGGCCCGGTGGTGTCAGGCCTGTGGCTCCATGCTCTGCAGCTACCTGGTTCTCTCCCTCCCCATGTTGGCTTCGCCTGCAGACAAGCTGCCCTCATGGTCACAAAAGGGCTGCTGGCAGCAACCAGTCTTCCAAAAATCCATGCAGGGTCCTGGAACTCCAGCAGATTGAGCTGCCCATGTAGTGAGGGTGGTATCACGCACCCATCGGCTCCGAGCCGGTTCCCTCCACCAGTCCTTGTGGTGTGGAGGAAGAGAGCACTGCTGGGGTGAGCACTGGAGGCGGGCTCCATCTCACAGACCCTAGGGTTTGACACAACAAGGGGAAGAGCGTTTTCCCAAAGAGTGTCACTAGAAGGGTGGAAGAAAGAGAGTTGCAGTTGCACAGGGGACAAAGAAGTCCACTGGCCCGCGGCACAGCCTTCTTCGCTGAGTGTGGGTGACCGGCATATCCCAGATGGATTTGCTGCCGTGTCAACTTCCACCAGCTAGTTTCCTTTAAGTCTGCTACTTAATTTCTGGAAATAAATGTAACTGAAAGTCACTTATGCCCATAATCTCCTAGCAGTATTCATACTTTATTTTTCATTTATTTATTTATTTTATTTTATCTTTTCGAGTTGGAGTCTCACTCTGTGGCCCAGGCTGGAGTGCAGTGGCACACTCACGGCCACCTCAGCGTTGACCTCCTGGGCTCCAGAGATCCTTCTGCCTTAGCCTTCCAAGTAGCTGGAACTACAGGCACGCACTACTGTGCCCAGCTATTTTTTGGTTTATTGTAGAAATGATGTCTCGCCAAGTTTCCCGGGCTAGTCTCGAACCTGCAGACTCAGGCAGTCCACTCGCCTTGGCCTCCCAAAGTGCTAGGATGACAGGCTGAGCCACCGAGCCTGGCCTCTTTTAAAAATTTTTTTTGAGTTGGAGTCTCACTCTTGTCACCCAGGCTGGAGTGCAGTGGCATGCTCACGGCCACCCCAGCTTGACCTGCTGGGCTCCAGCGATCCTTCCGCCTCAGCCTTCCAAGTAGCCAGAACTACAGACACATGCCACCACACCTGGCTAGTTTTTGTGACTTATTGTAGAGACAAGGTCTCGCCAAGTTGCCCAGGATAGTCTCAAACCCCCAGGCTCAGGCAATCCTCTCACCTCGGCCTCCCAAAGTGCTGGGATTACAGTTCATTTATTTTTTCAGTCAGGGTCTCACTCTGTTGCCCAGGATGGATTGCAATGGCATGATCATGGCTCACTGCAGCCTTGACCTCCTGGATTCAGGCAATCCTTGCACCTCAGTCTCCTGAGTAGCTAGCTGGGACTACAGGTGCCTGCCACCACACCTTTTTTTTTTTTTTTGTAGAGACAAGGTCTCACTGTGTTGCCCAGGCTGGTCTTGAACCCCTGACCTCAAGCAATACTTCCACCTTGGCCTACCAGAGTGCTGGGATTACAAACATGAGCCACCACGCCCTGCCAGTATTAACACTTTAAGACCAATGGATGGAATCATTTCAGAGAGAAAAACACAGTTCTTCCTCCATCCCCATAAGAGCAAACTATAAAGAATGTCTTTTAAATTTTTCAACGGGACTGCTGGTGGTTGATTCAAAGGTAGTTTTGCTTAAGAACAAGGCCGTTTCAGCCACCTCATCTCCAGGACCTCTCTTCCTCTCATTTCCATGCTGTCATTCCTATCAAAGTCAATTTCCTGCTAGAATACCATGCAATGCAGCCTTCCAAAAATCCACATTCATTTCTGACTGTTTTCCACATTTCATGCATACTTTTTTCTCCCAGGGTCAAGTAGCACCAGAACTCAGGGGACATGGCCTTGATTGTCATATCATCATTCACTGAGTTTCTCCTCTTTTTTTTCCCCCAGCAGTCCTTTGAAAGCTCTTGTCTATTTCACCAGCGCTTAATCAGAAGCTTCCGCATTTCAATGCATATCACTTTCAGCTGAGCGTAATTCAAGGTCAAGAGATCCGCAATTTGAATTCTAGCCCCGTGACTAATTTGTCACGTGCACGTGCAGGACATTTTTATTCCAGGGAGTGATCCGCTGTGCTTTTAGGGTGTGGTTTGTGCTTTGAGTGTAAATGCATTGTGGTTTCACAAGTGGTTCCAATCAAAGACATAGTTAAATCGGTTTTCTCTGAGGCAGTAAAAGGTTTATGGTTAGCCCTTACCACCAAGACCCAACTGAGCCCTGAACCTGGACCAGAGCTGATGGCCCCTTTCAGTTCCTTGAAGGAATGAAGGAGACCTGCCCTGATTAGTCAAGCAACCAGGGCAAGCGTTGCACACAGGACTCACATCCACCCAGGCCAGGGATGGGCTCCTACGATATCCTTCCCATGTGCCTGACCCTGAACGTCAACCTACACCACTTTGTTTTTCACCAGGTCCCTCTCACAATCAGAGAACTTCTGCTCCCGACCACCTTAAAGCTTGCACCTCTCGGTTTGTATCCAACATGGTTTGATCATGAAGACAACAGGCCTCACCTGAGGATAGCCTTGCTGCCTTCCTCCATCTTTCTGCTGATTGTTCTGGGCAGAGACAGACGGGAACAGATAACCATGTTCATCCCAATAGGCACAGCCACCGAGGAACATGACAAAACTCTCTCTACCACCAAGACGTGGTGTGGACGGGAATGGTGACGCCGCTCAGCCTTCCCTCATTCCTTGCTCTTGTATCTAATCACCAAGTCCTGCTGATTTTATCCCATAAGTCAACGTTTAAATCTGCCCCCCAACTCCCCATCATCACTGCCCCAGCCCTAGGTCAGGCCTTCATTGCCTCTCTCTGAGATTAGAGAATTAACTTCATCAGTGCCTCCCTGCCTCACACCTGGTCTTCTATGAAAGCATAAATCCAGCTGTGACCCCCCCATGGTTCCACACCCTCCTCAGTTCCCTGCCTACAGTCATATCTCCCAGTTTCTTCGATTTACAATTTATTCTATTTTTATATTGGAAACTTACAGAAGGATGCCAAATTGACATTTTGCTCAGGAAGGACAATTTTTTAAAATGTCATCATCTATCAAAATCCTTTCATAAAAGAAAAGATCATTTACAACTATACACACACAATAGACAGTACCACCATCCCAGGGGAAAAAATGACCAGTTTCTTCTGTTGAATAAATTTAACTTCTTGGAAAAGTCTCTGCACATCCCTAGAGCAGGGAGAATGTTGCCTCCCACTGCACCAGGCTGCCCAGTCTAGCGGGGTCTCCCAAGGTCTCCCACGAGCCAGCCCCTGGCTGCCGTTCTTGCCTGAGTCCCAGAGACTCTGCATCCCTCAGGGTTCACCCACACTCCGAGATGTTTCTCACCTCCCCCTGGGCCCCAGCTTTCTCTAGGGCTTGCACAAGGAGAGCCTGTTGCTCCCTGGCCTCCACCTTGCCTCTGTGTGGCTGGCTTAACTTCTTATATCAAGTAGCACTCAGAAAACGAGCTCTGTCCTCAGGAACCATTTTTCTTACTCTTTAAGTACTCTTGTCGCCCTCCCTGGAGATGAGTTTAAGTCATTTAACATACCCTGTGCAGGCCAGGTGTGGTGACTCATGTCTGTAGTCCCAGCACTGTGGGAGGCCAATGTGAGAGGATCACTTGAGACCAGGAGTTCAAGACCAGGCTGAGCAACATAGCAAGACCATATCTCTGCAAAATAAATAAATAAAAATAAAATAGGCCAGCGTGGTAGCTCACACTTGTAATCCCAGAACTTTGGGTGGCCAAGGTGGGGGGATTTCTTGAGGCCAAGAGTTCGAGTCCAACCTGGACAACACAGCGAGACCCCATCTCTACAAGAAATTTAAAAAAATAGCCAGACATGGCGGCACATGCCTGTATCCCCAACTACTCAGGAAGCTGAGACAGGAGAATCGCCTGAGCCCAGGAGGTCAAGGCTGCAGTCAGCTGTGATTGTGCCCCTACACTCCAGCCTATGCAACAAAGTGAGACCCTATCTCAAAAATAATAATAATAATCCAGGCACAGGGATTCTCTACATACAGAATGTGGGTCCTCAAAAATATTCACTCACTATAAAAGCAGATGAATAGAGTGGTTGATTCTAAAGGAATGTGTGGTGAGAAACCAGATTATGAAGCAATTTTTAATGCTTTGGAGGAAAGAGAAAACATAAAAAAAAAATCAAGTTTTATTGGACTTATTTTTGCTTCAGCCTTCTTTAGGTAGGAAGAACCACCTTACAATAACAGGACAGCCATTTCGTTTTTGTTTTTGTTTTTTTCTCTCCCACATGCCATTGTATTAATTTAAGAGGTCACTCCATCTCTACCTATCTCTTCCCTAGTCCACAGATCGCTCACCACCTGGAAACATTTGCCAATGGGAAAGTTGTGCTTATTTTTCCAAGACATTCCTAGTTAAAAAAAAAAAATTGCAGATGCTGAACATGTTTTTGGTTGTTGTGTTTATGCCTGCCTCCCTGTAATGCTTATTCCCTGAAGAACATGCCTTTAAAAATGATTAGCAGCCAGGCTCGGTGGCTCAGCCTGTAATCCCGCACCTTTGGGAGGCTGAGGTGAGTGGATGGTCTGAGCCCGCGGGTTCGAGACCCTCCTGGGCAACTTGTCGAGACCTCATCTCTACAATAAATTTTAAAAAATTAGCCGGGCGTGGTAGCGCGCACCTGTAGTTCCAGCTACTTGGAAGGCTGAGGCAGAAGGATCGCCAGAGCCCAGCAGGTTGAGGCTGCGGTGGCCGGCAGCAGCCACTGCACTCCAGTCTGGGTGACAGTGAGACTCCACTCAAAAAAAAAAAAAGAAAAAATGATTAGCTAGCCACAGGATGTTATAATATCCCAGGTGGGGGTTGGGGGGTTAGGGATAACAGGGGTGTTCATTTATCTGGAAATATTGTTGATTCTGCCTCTGAGCCCCCCTTGTGAACCTGAGGATTTTTAACTCTGTGAACTGTTTTACAGCAAACTCACTACCTCTGCAGAGCATTTAACCTTAGTTCCACAACTGAAAGCGAGAGCTCTGGAATCAGACTGCTTGTGCTTTAAACCTGAATTCTGCACTCACTGCCATGTGACCTTGAACCATGTACTTCAAAGGCATCAGCCTCAAAAGTCCCATCTGGGAAATGGGGACACTATGAGCATGTAATTCACAAGGTAGCTGTATGGATTAAATAATAAAACTCGCCTAAAGTGCTTGGCTCTCAAAAACATTGCCTTCTTATTTATTCTTTTGCCTTTCTTCCCAAGTGGGACTCCAGCCCTGAAGAATTCCACCTGCAACAAGCAAGTGGAGTGAACTAGTCACAGATCTGCCCTGAGGCAGCTGGCTTCTCCCCTTCGTTTCAGCTCCCTGACAATTTACCCCTCACCTCAGTGTCCTCCCAGCATCCCCTCCAACCCCCTCCCCCACAAGACACCAGAGCTGCTGGTGTCGCTTCCAGGAACTGCCACCCTCCACTGTCACATTGAACATCCTTGGGTGGGCGCCAAGGCTGACTGGGGAGAGTGGTAGGCATTACCAAGGCATTGGCCCTGGCACTCAAGGTCTTCCAGAATTTCCCTTAAAATAGCTCTCCAGATTTCACCGGTGATATTCTGCCATCAGGATTCCACCCCCACTGGATCCTACAAGGTCCACAAGCATCTGGCTGACGGCGCTGAGGAACCCACGCACAGGGTATTCAGAAGGACCCCTCACCACTGCCCTTGCAGGTCAAGCCAGAGGTAACACGAGGTAAAACTCGCTCCCGGGGGATCCTTTCATCTCTTGAGAAAATGGACACCCAGGGCCTACACATTTTCTGGACATACTAACAAGTCTGAGCTCCAATGGATTGAACACAGCTTCAATGCAGAGGGGCCACTTCCCCTTGACCAAGACAGCGGCAACTCCTGGTCATTGCAGGCCAAACTCCCTCTAAAGTATTTTTTGCAGTTCTCAATGTCAAAGAATTACAGCAAGGACGAAGAGGAAGCCACTGAGTTGGCACTTTGGAAATCACACTCATGTTCCCAGTAAGACAGCATTGGAAGAGGCACTGATCGTCCATTATATTCTAGGCCCATGGCGGCTGTTTTGTGGTCTGGGGAGGCTGCCTGGTGGGGATGGGAGACAGGAGAGCAAGGGGGGTTGCAAGAGCAGGGAAGAGAGAGTGGGAAGCCGGCCTCCTGTCCGGCCATGCTCACTTGCTCCAGGAGACCCCAGCCCTGGCCGCCCGCTTCCTCCCATCGCCCCAGCCTTGGCTCCCGACGCAGCCCATGTCCCGCACCGCAAACCCACATGCTCTCTTGGCACCTTCCCTGCTGGACCTCCAGAGAAGTGGGGCTCCCTTGTTGGGGTTCCGTGGGGTTTTACTGTGACTGCTGTTGGGGAGAACAAGGCCAGTGTAAAGATTCAGTATTGGGCCGGGCGCAGCGGCTCAGCCTGTAATCCCAGCACTTTGGGAGGCCGAGGCGAGAGGATTGCCTGAACCCAGGGGTTCGAGACAAGGCTGGGCAACTTGGTGAGACTGCGTCTCTACAATAAATCACAAAAAAACATAGCTGGGCATGGTGACATGGGTCCATAGTTCTAGCTACTTGGAAGGCTGAGGCAGAAGAATCGCCTAAGCCTGCAGGTCAAGGCTGTGGTTATCATTAGTGCCACTGCACTCCAGCCTGGGCAACAGTTGTGATACTCCAACTCAAAAAAAAAAAAAAAAAAATTCAATATCATCTTAAAAATCCACAGGGCAACCTGCCACCGACATTCCCTGGAGTCATGAACACCAGTCTGGGCCTTTCTCACGACAGAGCCCTGTTTTCATTAATTCCCTCACACACTCTGCCCACCTCCCTCCAGACTTGCATTATTCTGGGACATGCGGTCCTGAATCTGTCTGCATTGGATAAGAAGGGTCCCCTCAAATGCTGTATCCATCTTTTTTTTTTTTTTCAACCTAGGGTACATCGCAGTCTAGGCTAGGACTGAGATAAGGGAAAACTAACCACGGGCTTCAAAGACATTTTCAAACAGCCATCCCACAGTTATCTTCCTTTATCACAGTGTTTCTTCACAGATGTTACAAGAACCCAATAAGAAAACGCCCCACGGCTCTCTGCGAGGGTAAGGGAGGGATGCCGTAAAGTCAGTTTCAGGGTTATTAGTACTTCTGCTGCTGTTGCAGCTGCTAGTGTTGATAATGATGATGATAGTAACAATAGTAACAATAATAATATCTTTTCATTTATTGAGCCCAGGTGCTTTATGTTATCTGTAAGCTCACATGAGTCACTAGATACTATTATCTTCACTTTTCAGATTCAAAAATTCTAGTCCAGAGTCCATAAACAGTAGAATCAGGAGTAAGACACTGTGTGATCAGTTACCAGTGGGCTGCTGGCTGACTCGATGCTGAAAAAGAAGAGAGTAGAGGTGAGGACAGTTTGCTCTTCTTTGCCGTCTTCTTTGGCCGTTTCTCCTGTATTTCCCACCATTGTCTTTGATGACGGTCGGTAGTTGTTATGATGCTGTTGTAAAACACCCCAAAGCTCCTAGCTTACAACAACAATCATGTGTCCTCATGCTCTCATGCACAAGCCAGCTGGGGTTGGCTGGGCTGAGCTGGGTTTGACTGGGCTTCACTCCAAGCACAGGTTGGGCTAGGTCCCCAGACCAGATAGTCAGGGGCATGTGACATTTTCATGGCGTTAGCATGAGTGGTAAAGACCAGCCTAACCACACATGCATATCCCAGCCTCTGCTCGCTTTGCATCTGTTGATAGCCCATTGGCCAAACAAGCTTCATGGCCAAGTCCAACGTCAAGCAGAGAAGTAGAGTTGATCCATCATGAGGTCACAGCAAGGGGTGTATAATATGTATAACACTAGCCGGGCTCAGTGGCTCAGCCTGTAATCCCGCGCCTTTGGGAGGCTGAGGTGAGTGGATTGCCTGAGCCTGCGGGTTCGAGACCCGCCTGGTCAAGTGAGACCTCATCTCTACAATAAATCAAAAAATCAGCCGGGCGTGGTAGCGCGCGCCTGTAGTTCCAGCTACTTGGAAGGCTGAGGCAGAAGGATCGCCGGAGCCCAGCAGGTCGAGGCTGCGGTGGCCGGGAGCGGC
>CAUYQG010047710.1:0-35083 GCA_963574415.1 Tarsius wallacei
GTCCGTGGGTTCGAGACCAGCCTGGGCAACTTGGTGAGACCTGGTCTCTACAACAGATAAAAAATTAGCCATTCAAGGTAATGTGCACCTGTAGTTCTGGCTCCTTGGAAGACTGAGGTGGAAGGATCGCCAGAGCCCAGCAGGTTGATGCTGAGGTGGCCGTGAGTGTGCCACTGTATTCTAGCCTGGGTGATGAAATGAGACTCTAACTCAAAAAAAAAAAAAAAAAAAAGAAAAAGAAATCATAGTAATCACTTGACATATCTGTACAGCAAAATAAATTAGGCAACACTACTACTAAGGAGGGTGCTATGGAACATACTCCAGGAAAGATAGAGCTCCCTGCCTTCTAGGAGTCACATTTAGACTTTCTAACTAGGATCAGTGGTGACACCACCAACTGATTCTTAAATACAGGAACCTGGTGTGCTGTCCTTGATGCTTTTCCTCATCCAGTCACCTCTGCCAGCATCTGCACCAAACCTCCAGGTATCATCTTTTTTCATTTGACAGATGTTTCTGATTTCATCCCCCCATCCTCCCTGGTCAAGAACTATCCTCCCTGTCTGCAGTCTGGATCCCCTCCAAATCATTCTCCATCAGGGCCACAGGAATAATCACCTTGAAGCCAAATCTGAGTATTCTCCATCCCTTAAAACCTTGGCTCTCCATTATTCTCAGGATAAGTGTCATACTCACAACATCACACACAGCACTCATGACCTACTTGCACTTTTCTCTTGCTTCTTTCATCTTGTAGAAGGTATTTCAGCCACGACATGTCTCTTCGAAGGGTCTACCATGCCTCAGCATGCTTGCACCTACCTCTGCCTTTGTTCAGGATGCCTTTTCATGCCATCATTCCCTCTTTACCTGGCCAATTCCCATCTTCCTTCCAAGGACCCCAGATTTCAGTCTTATGCTACCTCTGTTGGTTTGTTTATTGCCTTTCTCCCTTGCTATAATGTGAGCTCCATGAGAATAGGGACTGTGTTGCTTTGTGCAGTTGTGTCCTAGCAACTGGAAAAGTACCTGGTACATAGTAGATTCTCAATTATTTGTTGATTAAATTTTTTAATGAAGAATCATCTCAGAAAAAAAAGACAAACTATTCAACATAGGTATTGTCTCCTCTAAGAAGCCTTCCAAGGTCCCTTCAATGTTAGAGCTCACTGTCTGCACCCCTACTTTTCTTATTTCCCTTTGCCATAGTGCCATTGCCCTGACTTGCAATTTTTACTTACATGTCTTTTCTAAGGGCTGCTCAAGGATAGG
Source organism: Tarsius wallacei (assembly GCA_963574415.1). NCBI lineage: Eukaryota > Metazoa > Chordata > Mammalia > Primates > Tarsiidae > Tarsius > Tarsius wallacei. Next base: position 1,276 of record CAUYQG010047710.1, read on the forward strand.
GGTTTATGTTTCATCTCCAAACCCATAGTAATTGGCACCTGTCTTCAGAGCAGATAATAAATATTGAGTAAGCAAATGAATTCATTTTAAGAAAGTTAAAATAGTAGAGAATTATAGCATAATAATAATTTTTAAAATAATAATTTTTAAGGCCACAGGCCTTGTAGTTAGATGGACTTCAGTTTAAGCCCTAACATTCTACTTGCTATTTGAGTGATGTTAAACAAGTAACATCTCTGAACCTCAGTTTTGTAACCTGTAACACAGGGATAACAAAATATACCTTGCTTGGGAGTAATAAACGAAACTAGCACAGTACTTGGAAGATGACAGTGAGTGGTCATAAACATCCATTTTATCCCCTAAGTGTCAAGTTTAAGACAACAGTTAAAAAGATAGTAGTCCAAGGGCAGAAAAGAAAATCATAAAATGCTAGAGCCAGGAGGACCCTAAAGATTGAAATGTGAGCCCATTATCATACCCTCCTAGGGATGAGTTCTTTGCTGTTTTGCTTAAAAAGAAATAAGGATGTCCCAGAATGAGGATTAAATGAAAGGAGGTGGCCAATAATGAGGTATTATAATGGGGTTTTACAATAGTAATGGCTATGCCTTGGTGACAAAGTGAAGTAAGCCCAATTCCTCTTATTATCCAAATGAAGAGACTGAGGCCCAGGAGAAGGTCAGTAACCTGCCCAAGGTCATACAGCAGTTGGTGAAAGCTGATGCTCAAATGTAGGTCTCTTAACTCACAAGATGTTGCTTGTTCCATTAATCCATGTGAGCACTTCAGATTTAGGCCTAATTGGGGTGAAGACACAGGAACTGGGGAGTGAGCTTCTTTTAAAGATCAGTGACCCGTATCCTGTCCCAACAGCAAACCCCTCAATGGGCCTCTTAAGTTCTGAGCCCAGGGTTTGATGCTTCCCAGCCAAAGACTGACCCCCATTGCTCCCCAACAGAATGGCCCAGACACCACCTGAGTTTCACAGTCACCTCCTAGAGATCATCTTTGCTGAGTTGTTCTTTGACCTTGCAGAGACGGGACATCAGGCTCTTTGAGGTTTTTTAGTTAAGTTAATGCAGATGCACTTGGGATAGATTGTACATATTGTCCATTCCATTCCAGGTCTGACTTGATTTCACTCCCCACCAGATTCCCACTAATCCCAGAAAAGTCAGGATATAGGAAGGAAATGGGTCAGAAAATGAGAAGAAGGAATATTACCTGGAAACTGGTAATAAACTCAGTAATCCCCATCCACAGACCTAGAACAGAGAGTCTTAATATTTTGAAAAATGTTGACTTCATTGAAAATTGTAGAAAATTATGAACATTCTCCCCCAAAGATTCACATTTTCTGTCTGAAATATCAGAGGGCTCAGGAACCCCCTCATGGTCTTTCTGATCTAGAGGCTCAAGGGGCATCAGAGTCAAAAGGCTTCAAAATATCAGCAAATCAATCTCTCCTCCAATGTTACAGATTGGAAAGAGGAGACTTGCCCCATGCAAGACCCTGCAGCCCCCCAGAAGCAGAGTTGAGGCCCCAGCCAGGCCCATCAAAACTCTGTTCATTTATTACACCTCTCTTCCCTCTCCCCTCCCTGCTGCTCCAAGATGCTGCTCTGCAAATATTTACTTTGATCTTCGGTCTAATTTTCACTGTGTATCAGTTGAAGCCTCTAAAAATGTATGTGAGACAAGCAGAGTTGAGCATCTCACAGAGAAGCAGAGCCCCCTCTTAGGCCGAGAGCATCAAAGCCCCTGGCCTGGCTGTGCTGGGGTTCAGCTGGGCAGACACTACTGACTTCAAGAGCCAATTTCCTGAGTCATGGTCCACTGTCAGTGGGGAAAGGTAGGCACTACTGAGAAATTGCTGGTGCCTGGAGTGAAAGAGGTGGGGAATGAGAATGAGAAAGCCACAAGGCAAGAGATGGTGTGGGAACTGGAGAGAGATTAATTTCCCTCTTGAGTGAGAAGTGGGTCTAAGTTAGACAGATGGGCTATAATACCAGCAGTCCAGGGCAAGCAGGCAAAGAAGAAACATTTCGGAGATTGGGTGTGCTGAAGATGAAAGGAGGCTACTCTTCCCCACCAAAGTGATGGGGAGGGGGTTTAAATAATCATCTTACCAGGTTAGTGCAGCCTGTGAGCAAGATGCCTTTCCCCTTTTCTGACTCCAAGGAGTTATTCAGGGATTACTTTTCCAGGTAGGGAAGCCATGACTCCTTCCAGCCAAGATCTTGCCCCTGTCTTTCATTTCACCTGCTGCATCTCCACCAGATTCTGAGCAACTCCAAGACCTGTGGTTCTCACCCATGGGCGAGTTTGCCCCAGGGAATGTTTGGTGATGTTTGAAGACAGTTTGGTTGTCACAATGGGGTGGTTGTTGCTGACATCTAGTGGGGGAGACCAGGGATGCTGCTAAGCACCCTACCATGCACAGGACAACCCCTATAACACAGAATCACTCAGCCCATCATGTCAGTAGTACCTGGATTGCAAGCAACCTGTGGGCAGGACCGTCTTTGTTTTGTTTACCCTACACAGCCAGTAATGTGGTCTGAAACCAGTGTGTATGCTCTATATATCTATTATAAGGCCCAGCATACAGGAGGTGTTTGATAAGTGTCAGTTGAATGAATCAATGAGGAACAAATAATGAATGACAGACAATAAGCTGCCTAATACAGTCTGAAGTTCAAATATTCCCCAAGGTCGTCTCATATAGAATCAGGCACATTATACCTGAGGTTAGATCTTCATTTGTTCTAGCCCAGCCAGCCTCTAAACTGGCTTCTCTCCAAAAGACCCCAGTAGGGTGGTAGGCACCACCTTCATGTCTGGCAAAGCTGGCTTTCATCTGCTTGGTCAGAAAGGACATGCCTGCTCCATTGTAGAGCACAGACAGTGAGACTTAGAATGAGAGATCACCTAGTTCAACCTCCAGCCAATTTTACAGGAGAGGAAACTGAGGCACACAGCATGGACGAAAACTACAAGGTCTTATATTGAATACCTAAAAAGCATAAGATCTTAAAAATTCTTTCTTCATTTCTTCCTTCCACTGTCACTGTTCTCTTTTTCTCCCTCCCTCTTCTTGGTGTTTTGTTTTGCTTTGCTTCCTTGCCTCTGTCCATAAGCCTAACACGTGCTGAACCGCTCCAGAAACAAATCTGAACATGATATACCCTTGTTTTTGAAGCTTACACTTTGTTGGAGATGGAAGTTTCATAAGCAATAATGATGACAAAAAGAGCTACTACATGCCAGCATTGTACTGTGTGCCCTGGATATATCATTTCTAATCAACACAATAATCCTGTGATTTGGGTAGCAGTATCCATTTCAGAGATGAGGCTCAGAGACAGTAAGTAGCCTGCCCATGTTTGCACTGCTAAATGTGTAGGAGCCAAGATTAAAACCCATTCTTTTCTAAGCCCCACTTTCTAAATATAGGTACAATGGGATATAGTGTTAGTAGAAAGACTTAGACTCTCTTATGAAAGGCCATGAAGATCAGACCTAAGAGTTTAGATCTTACCCTGCAGGTTACAGGGAGTCTATGTAGAGTTGTAGGTCAGGAAGTGACGAAGGTTAACAATTGTGATAATATCTTTCTCAGCAATAATGGGGGAAATAGAAAGCCGGAAGACCAAGTAGGAGGCTGAAGCAATACCAGATAAGAGATGAAGGTCTGAATTAGAGGAAAAGTAGTGGGGAGAGAGGAGGAGCAGGTTTCTTTACATTTAAAAGGCAAAATAGGAAGCACTGCCCCTGAGAGGCAGCAAATAATACCAATAAAAAGCACTCTGAAGTTAGACATAGCTGGGTCCGAATCCTGGTAAATCCACTTGCTGTTTGTATGGGTCAGGCGGGGTGGAGTTGGTTGAGCACCCAGCAAGGTGTCTTGCACAGACCAGAACTCCACTCCTGACACCCACCTTCATCCTTAGCTCTTAACCAAGCAGGTGAACTCTCAGGGGGCATACAGTAGGCTAAATAGTGACTACAAAGACATTCAGAAGCTAGTCCCTGGAGCCTATTGATACTTCTGTATATGGAAACAAGGTCTTTGCAAATGTAATGGTTAAAGATCTCGAGATGGGAGATTGAGATTATCCTGGATTATCTGGGTGGGCCCTAAATACAATCACATATATCCCTATAAAAGAGAGGCCGAGGGAGATTTGACACACACTGATAAGAGAGGAAACAATGTGACCATGGAGGCAGAGATTGAAGTCATGTGGTCACAAGCCGAGGAATGCCAGCAACCACCAGAAATAAGAGATTTCTCGACTTTCTCCCCTGGAGCCTGTGGAGGGAGTATGATCCTGTGAACACCTTGATTTTGGCCTGATTTCTGGCCTCCAGAGCTGTGGAAGAATAAATCTCTGGTGTTTAAGCCGCGAAGTTTGTGGTAATTTGTTACAGTGGCAATAGGAAACTAATTTAGAGCCTCACAGTTGTTCCAAACTCATTCTGTGATGATTTGGACACCCCCTCCCACATTTATATATAAGCACTTGTCTCCAGCTCCTCCATGAAGGAGGCTCTCAGAAAATACTTACCTTTTTGAATTGTATTTCGCTTATCAACCTGCAGGTTTTCCTTCCTGTCACTGTCTATGTCTCTCCCTTCCTTCTCTCTGTCCTCCTCTGTCTCTCTTGCTGTTTCTGTCTCTGTTTCAGTCTTACTGCATCTCATCTAGTAGCTCTTCTTATGCCCGTTTCTCTACTTGTTTTCCTGTTGTCTCTTTCTGTCTCACCTTTTGCCTCTTTCTCCCCCTCCCTCATCCAGTTGTTTACACTTCTATCTCTCTCTTATACCCTCTCAGTTTGATTCTCTCATTTTTTGCTACTCACTCTGTTTTTCTATCCCTCTCTGCCCCTCTCTTCATTTCTCCTTCAGTGTTTAAGTTGTGTCTCTCTCGGCCTCTCTGATGATCTCTCTCCTTGTTTTTCTGTTTCCTCCTTACCGGTTTCTCTTTGTATCTTTCTGCCGGTTTGCATCTCTTTTTCTTTGGGTCTCTGCGTCTACCTATGTCTTTGTCTCTTCCTCCCTCCTGCTGTCTTTCTCTGACTCACCCTGACTCTCTGATTCTCTGTCTTTCACAGGCCTTCTTACCCAGGGGGTGCCTCGGGACTTGCCTGCGAGTGGAAAGGACTTTGCAATTATATCTGCAGCCTCCACACTGCACTTCAGAGAAGGATTCATCTGTTTAGTCATGCACCTGTCCGACACTGTGGGAGGATTGGTGAGGGAGGCAGAGACAAAAGATATTTCATTATCGCATTGTTCTTCTGGCTTTACCTAGAGGCTTCTAGGCAGGTGCCTCTTAATATTCCAGCAGTGCTGTCAGCCTTACCAAAGAGAAATCACTTTTCCTTGGCCTACCCCTCTGCAGAATTAATCTTTCCCCTTTAATGATGATCATCTGTTGTTGGCAGGGTTAGGAGTATGAGCAGAGAATTAATTCTAGATGGGGGTTTCCACACAGCAAGTGGGAGTTAAATTTTCTTATTTGGAGGCGGGTTATGGCAAGAAAATATCTTCGTGGGGCCAGGGATTGTGTCTGTTTTTCTCTTTGTTGTATCTCAGCTCCTAGAGCAGTGTCTGGTTCATAGAAAACACTTAATAAATATCCGAATGAATGAACGAGTGAATAAATGAATGGGCTTCCATCCACATTGTGCCATACTTGGTGTGCCTCATCAGATAAGTGACTTCTGATTCCTCATCTGCAAAACAAAGATAATAACCAGAGCTGCTTTGGCACACAATGGTAGGGACAGAGGAAGTGAGGTGTGGCCTGTGAGGAGAGGGGTGACCTCTGTACCTTCAGGACAGGACAGGGCAACTGAGCTCACTGGGGGTTCTGGAAGAGCTGCAGGGGATAAGACGTGTAGAGAAGGTTTCAGAGATAGTCTGTGAGGGACGGAGGGGTCCGGGGAAGGGAGGACACAGGCCAGGCGGCAGGATGTGTGGGATACCCTGCGGTTGCTCTAGGATGTAGAAAGGACCCACCAGGAAGAAGGTGTTTCTAATCCCACCAAGGAAGACTCTTTCCTGGGGCTGATTATTATCCCCAGTTTGGAATTGAGCTGGATTTAGCAAGAGCCCAATTGTGTAATGACTGGTCAGGACTTGTGTTTCAGATGAAGAGAATCAACGCCTCTTTGGTGCTGGTCAGCTCCTGAGCCTCCTCCAAACCCAGCCACACCCCAGGGAGTCCTCTCGGATCACTCCACTTAATGCTGTAATTTGCTCCCTGCCCCTAGCACTCCCCTTGCCCTGCTATCTTTACTTCATAACACTTATAAATTTCTGGCACTTACATAATTTACACATATGTGTTAAATTTACAGTTGTCTTCCACAGCTAGAATGTGAGCTCCACAAAGACAGGTTCTCTCTCTGAATGTAACCCAGGTGCCTAAAATGACTCGGCATATAGTAGCTTCTCAATAAATATTTGCGACTGAAAGAACAAGGATGAAATTTTTCATAAGCTTATTGTATTAAGGCCTTTGCTTGACTGTCTCATTTAATTGAAAAGGACTTGAGAGACTACATTTACCCACAGAGAAGTTAGGACTGGAGGAGGGAAATGGCCAAGATCACATGGCAAGTTAGTGATGAAAACCATGTTGGTCTCTTGACTCCCGCTTGTGTGTTCATTCAAGGCCTCAGATCTGAGGTCCTGAGTCAAGCGAACAGAGGATCCTGCAGTTACTGCCACTCTCCTAGAGTCCTTGAGACACCCTGAGCCATGTGATTTCTGAGAGCAGGGAGCAGCAGGTGGAGAGCTGAGCAGGATGGAGCACGCCCCACAGTCAGCAAGCGTCTGTGGCATGAATAATCCCAAAGAGCGGATAATTCAGAACCCATTCCCAGTATCTGTTTTCCTTTCTTCCCATTTATGATTCAGGAACTGGATGCTTAATAACAGGCATTCCAACCCAAAATGCCCCAAACCAAACTCCTAATCTTTCCCCTGAAGCTGTTCCTCCCTGTTTTCTACATCGCTGACCCAGCTATTTAAAGCCAAACACAAAGGAGTTTTTCTTCTCTCCATCCTCTCCTTCAGGCCCCACATCCAACCTGACAGCAGGTTCTGTTAACTCTTCCCCCCAAATATATCTTCGCATTTCTACAGCCCCTGTGTGGTCTAGGAACCCCTGGTGCTACCCCTGAACCATTGCAGTGGTTTCCTGGCTGCTCTGCCTGCTTTCTACTCTTGCCTTCTGATTTTCAGCAAAGCAGTGACTTTCAAAATATGAATCAGGCTGTGTCATTTTCCCACTTCAAACTCTTCAGTGGCTTTTCATTCACCTAGAAAGTCCAGACTCTTTAAGGTGACCCAGAATAAGGCTGTAGTGACCTAGCCCTCGCCTCTTGCCCCTGCCAATGCCTTCTAGCCCCTGTCTCATACCTGAGGACCCGTCCCACTCGCCCTTTCCTCTTCAAAGGTGTTACTGCTCCTCTCAGTTTGCATGTCGCTTCCTCAGAGAAGCCTGCCCACATACCTGTTATCCTCAGCTATAGACCCTGTGCATTTTCTTCATAGCACTATTACAATTGCAATTATGTATTTATTTGGTTTTTTTAACTACTTTTCTGTCTCGGCTTCTAGACTTGAGAACTGCTGGCTTTGTTTTGTTTTGTTTTTAACTATGGTATACCCTGAGCCTTCCAAAGAGCCTAAACATAGTAGATGGTCAGTAAATATACATTGAGTAAATGAGTGACTGATGCAACTCATAGATGCTCATTGGTTTTTATTGCCTACAGAAGCAAAGTTTGCATTTTTAATTTGGCATTCTAGCCTCCACTCATCTTTCTCCAACTTAATATTGCAGCCTCACCTTTCACTCTGCACTTTAAGCTGCATCGGCCCTCAGGCCCCTCTCGGTCTCATTTCAGGTCACTTTTTCTCTGCTAATGCTTCTCTCTCTTCCCTCTAAGATGTCTCTGTCCTTCAAATCTTTGTTATATGCCCACCTCCATGAAACCTTTCACACTTCCTCCATTCGGGATTCAATCTCTTTCTACACATCCACAGAATTTTGTGTTTGAATTTATGATCACACTCAAGAGAGGAGACAACATATGCACATTGTTAGAAGACACTGAGGTTCATATGTTACCTCTGTCACTTTCAGGCCACAATTGAAAACAGTCTGATTTTCAATTTCCTCATCTGTGAAATATGTGTTGAACTGTGCTTTGACCTTGCAGGGCGAGGATTGGTGATAGTAACTACAAAGTATACATTGCACAGAATAAATTCTAAAGTAAAATAGTAGTTGCTTTTGTGAAGAGGACAATGTAACAGTCTGTCTGGTAACGTAGTTAATCAGGACATGTTGGTTTCCTCCTCTAGACTATAAAGTATGTTCAACTAACTCTTCTTTATCTAACCCCAGTCTCCATCCTTTTCTTAGCAATATACACATGGGAGGATCCTAACACATGTTTGAGTGGATGCATGAAGGAATTCATTCACTCATTCCTTCATGCATCCACTCAAACCTTCATTACCTTGAAGGGCTCCAATGAAATAGGAGGCTGGGGCTACTGACACCCATCCTTTACCTCAAAAAAGTTCTGAACGAAAGTCACAGAATCAGTCTAGTTTTAGACAATTCCAGCTGAATCCCTCTGCTTTACCACTTTGAGGATTCTGATCCCACCTGCCCTGTGGTGACCAGCCATTCCTGGCCATCTGCAAGAAACAGATCAGTGACCTACATATGAATCTGAGGATGGTGAAAATTTTAACTTACAGACTATCCTGAGATTTTTGTTGACAACGAATAGTTGGGAGTTTTCACTTCATTTTTTTCCTCTTTTAATTCTACAGTATATTGAAAAGGGTTCCAGCCAAGAGAGTTATTGCCTCTCCTTACCTCGGTTTTAAATCTTTGTTCAAAGACAGCTTGTTTTAATTGAAAATGTTCAATCAATCTCGCCCCTCCTCCCCAACCATGTCCTATTCCTTGACCTAAACAGGGCCATGGCTGTAAATAATCTGGAGTGAGGCTTTCAGGATTTGAGAAATATATGCAATAGGTTTGGAGAGGGGAAGGGAAGGTGGGTTATTCCAGATGACTCCCGTCTTTAAAACATTGTCTTTTAAACAGAAGCTGTCCAGAATGATTAACACCTTATAGTGGGATGTTTTATGGAATAGCCTATCTCCTTCCCTTGTACAGTTGAAGAGGCTTGATTAACAAGGATACTTCCTACCATTGCTTCAAGTTTGGCTTTTTCTATGGGTTAATGAGGAAAAGATCAGGCTTCTCTCTTCTCCATTCTTTCATCCAGTCTATCCTTCTGTTGTTCATCAACTAGGCACCATCACATGCTTCATCCCAAAACCCTGTGAGGTAGGCATTTGTAGTCAAATTTTATAGATGAAGAAACTGAAGCTCAGGGAGATGGGGTAATTTATGCAAGGTCATACAATATTCTATTTCCCTTTTTCTGCATTAAAAAATTGCCCCCAAACTTAGTGGTTTAGAGTAATAATAGTTGTTTGCTCATATTCTTTGTGGATCCAGAAGGAAGGTCTCAGCTGGGTGGTTCTAGCTAAGAATCTGATGCAGTTGCAGTCCGGTAATGGCAGGAGCTGGAACAGAAGAATGCTGGAGGAACTATAGGCTGGAATCTCTCTTCTCTCTTCCTGTAGTCTCAAGAAAGTCAGGCTGCTTGCATGGAGGTGCAGGACTCCAGCTTGACAATTCCATCAAGCAAGTACAAGTTGCATCACCTTTTCTGTCCTCACCTCAAGTTCACAATGTCACTTCTCCCACTTCTGTCATTCTTTTTGTTACAAGTGAGTCACAAGCCCATTCAAATTCAAGGGGGAGGGGACATAGACTACACCTCTCAATGTAAGCAGTGTCAAGGTCATATTATAGAATAATGTGTGAGATGAAAGATATTTTCACAGACATCTTTGGAAAATACTATCTGCCATGCACAGCACGTAGCAGAGCCAGGATTCGGATTAGATATGTCTGCCTTCAAAATTTTTGCTCAGACTACAGGAACATCGGCTATCCTCTGTGCCCTGTGGATTGTTCTGTTAACACACACAGCCACAATTTGGTCTCCTCAAGCCAACTAGAGACTGGCTGGGTGAAAGCAGCCAGCCCATCTCTCTGGGCCCTGGCAGTGAGACTGCCTCCAGAGTCTGCTGGTCAAAGAGGCCATGGTTAATGCCAGCTTGTAAACTTTTTGAAGAAGAGGACAGAGAAGGTCGGTTACATCCAGAGGAAGAAACCAGGTGGCAGCCCCAGAGCACAGCGAGCCTGCGGCACATCTCACTGTCATAAACAACTTGTCTGGTGTTTTTCCTTCTCCCACCAGGCACTGGCCTGGAATGACTCAGGCTTTGACAGAAAAGGTGCCTTCAAATTGGGAAGCGGGCCAGAATAGTGGAAAACTCATGGTTCTGGAGTCAGACTTGCACAGGTTTGAGTCTTGACTCTACCATTACCAGTTATGTAGCCTTAAACAAATTTCTTAACCTATAAAAGGGAGATAAAATTGCCTTCGTCATTGGTTGTTTCAAAAATTAGAATGCATATCTAGTCAAAGCATCTAGTGCAGGGCCAGGCACATAGTAGCTGCTTCATAAATGCAAATTTTCAGGTCCTGGGCCATGTCCAACCTGAGTTTGGGGACTTCTTGAAGAAAATGATGAGAACTCACTTGACTTTTTCTCAAATGCTTGTCCGTCTCCATGGCCCTGCTTGGCACAGCAGCCTGGAAGACCTAGGCCAGCCCCAGACAGCACTGAAGGAAGGCCTGCAGCAGCTGCCCAATATCCCTCCCATACAAGGAAGCAACTGCACTTTGTTCTCTCCACGGTGACCTACCAAGGTCCCTCTCACCAAACACTCCTTCACATGGGTCTTAGCACACCGCAGGGTTCCAAAATGCTTGTTGGATAGATGGAAGGATGGATGGTTGGACGATAGATGGTAGATCATTTCTGCCCTGTTGTTCACTTGTGTCCTCTCTCTGAAATGCCCTGTTCAGTTGTCCTACCTTTATAGTCCAACTGAGAATGGTCCTTCTCCAGAGAGCCCCTAGGGCCAATCTCAGGCTCCTGCTCTGCTGCATGTCACCCTGCATGGCCCCCCACATGTTCTGGAGTCAGGGGTGTGTGTGAGAGAGACACAGAAGTGTATATGAAATGGTGCCATGTCCTGGTGGCCCTCACGGAGAGATGGTTAAGCAAAGTAGTTAAACGCATGGATCCAGAGCACATAGGTTCAATCCCAGCTCCTTACTAGCTGCCCAACCTTTGGGAAAATTACTTATCTTCTCTGAACAATGGAAATAATATATCTACTTCATTGCCTTGTGAAGATTAAATGAGTCACTATACATAAGGCACTTAAAAGATTGCCCAGCCCATACTAAACATTATATATTAACTATTATTTATTCATTCAACAAATATGTATTTCATACTTCCTATCTGCTGAGTATGTGAAAATTTAGGTGATGAATAAGACAGATGTGACCTCTGCCTCATAGAGCTTGCAGGCTAGAAAGGGCTACTGAAAAGAAGACACAGTTAAAATACACTCTGAGGAGTGGTCTGGGTGGTGAAGACCTGGAAGAAGAGGCTGTGGGAAAACCTAGGAGGGATACCCCTCCCAGCAAGGAAGACTTAGCCAGTAAAGTGGCAACGGAGCTGAGTCTGGAGTAGGAGTGTGTTCTGGAAGGTCTGTGAAAGGTGGGAGAGTGGTCTCAAAGATGGCAGGGTATGGGCAGAAGACTGGAGGCAGAAGTTCAGGATTGCTGAATGTGAAGGGCAAGCGGGGTGGAAGCTGGGACATAGCCCGCACAATGCTGAGAAAATAATCAAGAACTCAACTGGGAACGGCCTTGGAAATTGTGCTCAGAAATTTGGACTTTAAAGGCAACTGGGGGCCGCTGACAGGTTTTACTCAGCTAAGTGACATGGTCAGATCAGCATTTTAGAACAATCCTCCCTTGGCTGCACTGTAGAAAATGGACTTGATGGGGGGCAGTCCTGTGGCAGGGAGGCCCATGAGAACAGGCTGACAGCAATTCAGGAGAAAGATAATGTTGGCCTATTCTCGGGGAGTGGAAAGAAGTGAACAAATTCAAGAGACAGGAAGTCTCATGGAGAAGAGTTGGTGACAACTTGGATGTTCAGAGCTGAGGGGCGAGGGAGAGAGAAGGGCTAAGGGTTAAGGTGAGTACACACATGATTTCCATACTATGAGATGAGTGATAAGTGCTTTGAATGAAGTCAGTTTGGAAGCCATGGTAGTATGGGGCAAGGACACCAGTCGCAGCCCTGGGAGGAGAGGAGAGGTGCATCCTGGAAGGCACTACTAAAGAGATATCATCGAATTGGAGAATTGATGGATATAAAGTAGCCAAGGGAAAGGGAGGAGAGGATAAGGCGACTTTACCATTGTACCTGAGGCTCCCAAAGTAGATGACTGATCCCTGAGAGTCAGGCAGGCCCTAGTCTATATACAATAAAGATCTCTTTCCCAGGGTTTTGCTTGTCTTACTCCATGCTGAGCCACCTGAGACCAGATGAAGGGAGTCCAGTGCTTTCTAAAGTGTCGCAGTATATTCTAAAAGCCATTAGCACAGGCTTCTGGGGAGAGGCTACCTAGCTCCTTATCCTGGCCTCTCCATTTCCTGGTTCTGTGACCCTAGGCAAATCATTTCAGTTCTGTGCACTTCAGTTTCCTAATCTGTAAAATGAGGATAATAATAGTAATTACAATTCAAGATTTTGTGAGGATCAAAAGAGAGAGTGCATACAAAAAGCTTAGAACAACAAGTGGTGTCACTGTTTTTATTACTCTTATCATTTTTTAAGTGTCCTCTTCTCATTCTGTCTCTGTCTCTTTTCAAAGTTATTTCTTAACGCACACACTTGCAGATATGAAGCTGGGGCGGAACGTGGCAAGGACGTTTTTGGATTATTATCGCCTGAACCCCATGGTTGAGAAGTTGGCGATTCCCATGCCGAGGCTGCGGTAAGTGGCAGAGCAGGGCGGTCTGGGCTTGAGTCCAGCTGAACTGGCCATGTTCAGGGCAGCTTCCCTTCGCCTCTCACTGGGCCTCAGTTTCCTGTCTGTGCCACTGGAAAGACAATCCTGGACATTTCACAAAGATTGTATGGGACGGAAAAGTGTATTTCCTGGGCATAAAGCATCATTAAGGGTCAGTGAGACTGTGAGGAGTGGTCACATTTCTGAGTCTAACATGGGAATCCACAGGGATGGGGGCTGTGGGGAGCTGAGATCAGTTACTGTTCTGAGTTAGGCTGGGTATTTCCATATGTCGCCTCATCTGATAGCTTATCCTCTAGGATTTCTATGTGAACCTCCTCAATCCTTCAATTTCCTTGTCTGTGAAGTGAGGACAGTGGAACTTGCTTATAAGATTGTTATGAGATGTGCCTTAAAGCCCCCAATATAATTCCAGGCATACATATATCTTGTCAGTACATGATAGTTCCCTTCCCTCGAGATGTGAAGGTTTGGGGCTACAGAGGACATACCATTGAGAAGTTCTACCTCAGGTCCTCTGCTGAGGCCAACTTGCAGGGCCAGTAAGGAGAGATGGTTAGGAGGTGAACCAGAGTCTGACATGCTGGGTGTTCCCATGCCCATTGGCAGTGAGCCCAGGAACGCTTAAGCAGTGACATCCAGTGGCATACGGAATGTGCTGGCCTTGCCCTACCTGAACTTATCTCCTACTCCCTCAGGGGTCCATCTTTCTTGGAGGATGTGACCATGTCCAACTCCCTGCTCCTGCCAGGACATTCTTTCCACTGACCTTGCCCATGACCTTATCCATGTACTTTCGTACCTCAGGGCTTTTGCACTGATGCACATTCCTCTCCACCCTGCTATTAATCAAAACAATATAAATGATTTTTCTTCTACAAAGTACTGTTTGTACATCATCTTATTTATTCCTTGTAGACATTGTATTCCCCATATTACATATAAGGAAAAGGAGGCTCAGAAAGATGAAAAGAAGGTCTGCGATGCCTGAGGTCAAAGAGTTTTGGGCAGAGCCAGGGTTTAAGCCTAGGCTTTAATGATTCCAAAGCTGAACTGAAGTCCAGCTAAGCTCTGCCTCAAGTGAATGTTCATCAGTGTGGATTCAAATTTTTGTCACAGGATCATTTAAGTTATGGAATTATAGGCAAGTTTCTTGACCTCTTGAAGCTTTTCTCTACCTACTTGAAAATAGGGATAATAACAACCTCTAAATATGGTTCTGCAGATTAAATTTTAGCATAATAAAGTGCCCAGCAGCTAGTAGGTGCTCAATAAATGTTTTCATTTCCTCTTGTTTCTGGGTTGGAGCCCCAGATTTCTAACCAGATCATCAAGGCCTACGGCAAGTCCCTTGACTTATCTGGTTGAGTTGGATGATGTCTCGGGGCCTACATCCCACATCTCCAAACCCTGCATCCATGTAGGGATATACTCTGACCAATACCCTGCCTCAGATTGTTCATAAATCATCTGGGATCTCTTTGCCCCCAATCCTGGGATAACAGAAGCTCTTGCAAGAGGATGTCTATTTCTTTTGCCCCTGCAGTGGCTACCCTGCACTGAGCATTCATGCATATGTATACTCATTCATCCACTCAGGAAAGGCAACACTTTAGGCCAGGCTCCTGGCAGGAGGGAGGTTCTTGGATGAGTAGTTGATTAAAGCATTATCCCTGCCTCTGAGGAGCTCACCTCTAGAGGAAAGTGCTCAGCTCATTCTTAGAAGTCATTCTTGATTGGCTAAAGTTCTTAAAAATTTAAAGCTTTATAAAACTCAAAAGAATTCTTAGAATCTCATTAACAAGTTAATTTGGGGATTGTCTCTTTCAGGTCCTCTGTCAGCCAAAAAAATTATCCTGATCCTTAACCATTTTTCCTTGCATGTTACATTGTCATAGAGCAGTGAAGTGGTGCTGACACTCAGGGAGACTTTGGTGATCCTCTAGTCTCTCTTCATGATATAGATAAGGACATCGAGGCCTAGGGAGTGAAGGAGTCAGTCAGGGTCATGTGGCCAGAGCCAGGACTAGAACGCAAATCCTTGCCTCCAGCCTGGTGTGCTCAGCCATCAGCCATTGGAGAGTTCTTGGAGATGGAGGGAGGAGGGGACCCTGATGCCGGAACTAAAGGGTACAGGAGAGTTTTCAGGGCCCTGAGCTCAACTGTTCATGGCACCTTTTTGCCCTGAGCTTGGGGGTCCTCTTTAGAAAAGTTGGAGAGCTCCTTCTTTACAAGTTCACAGTCTTGAGGACCTGAGGTAAACTCATTCATCCTTAATTAAAAATAAATAAAAAGCAACTCCCTCCCTATTCCCACACCTCTGCCTTATCAAACCATGAACACCACTTAGCTCTAAATTGGTCAGTAATCCTTTAAAAATAAATTCCCAGGAGAATACAAGGTTCTGAGCTTTAATTTGGGATTTGAATACTTCCTCTTGTTTGTATTATGTTCCACCCAAGCATCAAATAACGTACGTGAAAAAGCAGTCCTGGTCTTATAGAAAAATTGCATGCTTTGATCCAGAATTAATCTTTGTTTTCTCCCATCTCCATGGAAAATTACAATACATCAATTTCTGTCCACAAGCTGGCAGGAGCCTGACGGCATCCTTGGGTGCTGAACCACACTTTCAGATAGGGTCTCTGGGAAGGGGCAGCAATGTGGCACAACAGCTCAGGCTCAGGGACATGGTGTTGATGGTTAAAGCTGAGGCCCCACATTTATGTAGACCATAGTGACACAGTCACAGAGCTAAATCCCCAAATGCCCCATCAAAGGGGCTAAAATTAGACTGGAAAGAGAAACAAGCCAGGTGGGCTTCTATGGGTAGACAGAGCATAAGCACGGATGGGCTGGCCTTTGAGCAAGAGGTAGGCTCAGGTTCAGCCACAGGCTCAGAGGACTGGTTCCATGGTGAGGCTATGATGTGTGTGTGTGGGCAGGGGGGTTCATCAGCTACTCAACATACTGGAGCCCACTACATGTCAGGCCCTGTGCTGAGTGCTGGATGATTACAAAGAGTCCCTGCCCATCAGGAGCCTATATGTATGGAGAATAAAGGCATGTACAAATGCAAAGATCACAAACAATACTGAACAGTGTATACTGAGTATGCAATAATGTATCAGATTATATCCTTTCTCAAAAACTTTCCATGACTCCCCATTACCTTCAAGGTAATGTTTCAGCTTTTCTTCCTGCCATTCAAGACCTTGACTAACATTTTAAGTTTCATTACTGCTTCCTACCACCCCTCTACTTCCATGAGTGCCTTTTCACTCCACCCAATTTCTGACATTTCATTCCCTGTGCTTTGGCCTGAACAGGTTAGCTATTTTCATGCTTCCATATTTTTTATTCATTCTTTTCCCTCTTCCTAGAATGTTCTCTCTTTCTGCTTGTAGACGGTGAACTCCTAGTTATCATTCAAAACTCAGTCCAAATATCACCCCGTTTCCTTGTTCCTATTCTCCACCTGAAACAGAGCTCCTTCCTTCTTGCTGAGCTCCTGGCTGCACGTGGTACACATCTCTAGCATGCTATATCCTGTGGTGTACTGTCATGGCTTCTTTGCATGCCTGGCTTCTCCAGTAGATGGGCTGCTCCTGCAGGGCTGTCTTACCCACTTCTGTATCCTTAGTGCATGGTGCAGGGCCTAGCACAGGTCAGGTCCTAAATAAGCCCTGAATGTAACTGAACTGCAAAATAGTAGAACTGAAGAAGTCCCCAGAAATCATCCACTTCAACTTCTTCACACTACAGAAAAGAAAAGTGAGACCCTACCAGAAGTTACTTTCCCACACAATATGGCAATTATTTGGTAGTTAACAGGCATATCCCCCAAAGCCTTCAGGAAGGAAGTGGGATTTGACCTTGGTTTTAAAGAATGTATAGATTCCACACAATAAGGGTAGGAGAGAAGAGCCATGGCCGACAAGGTCCTGAAGGAAAAGAGGAAGCTGTTTATCCGTTCAGTGAATGAAACTACGATCAAAGGCTTGCTGGATGAATTACTAGAGAAAAGTGTGTTGAACCAAGGAGAGATGGAGAGAGTAAGAGATGAAAATTCAACCGTTATGGATAAGGCCCGGGCTCTGATTGACTGTGTCATTCGGAAAGGACCCAGGGCATGTCAAGTCTGCATCGACCATATTTGTGAAGATGACTGTCACCTTGAAGAGGTGCTGGGGCTTTCCTCAGGTGAAGGTCAGAGACTCAGATGAGAGTTCACATAAGTCCTGTGTCTTTGTGCCCAACATTTGATTTCTTTACTCATCTTGATAATTTGCTGAAAACTTTCTTATCTCTGGCGTTAGGACACCATTTCTGTGTTGGGGGCTTATTGTGTGCCTCCTGACTCTTTTCTTTGTTCCTATTTTTGTTGTTGTTGTTTTGTTTTTCAGACTTAGTGGCATTTTTTAAAAAATTAAAGCTCATTTCCTGTTTCAAGTAAAAAAAAAAAAAGAATGTATAGAATTTGGATTGATGAAACAGAGAGGGGAGAGAGGATATTCTATTTTGGAGAAGAGGGTATGAGAAGGCAAAAAGTAGGAAGGACTAAGAAGACACATTTTATGGCAATGACAAGGCCAGGATGTTTGGAGTAGAAGAAATGATAGAGAGAAGACCAAAAGTTTATTTCTAGTCACCAGACACTTCTCCACACCAGGCCTGCGCTTGGCTCAGGAATTACAGAGAAAAAGCAAACACATCAAATGTACAGTTTCATGAGGGAAACAGTTGGGTAAAGATCCACCTAGAAAATGATGGGCTGACGGGTGCAAAGTGCTGCGGAGGCCCAGGGAAGGGGGAGGCTACCTCCTGGGAAGTTGACTTCCCAAAGAAGGTGAGTCTGGAGAGGGAGGGAAGAGGACAGCCTCTGCAGAGGCCCAGAGATATAGGATGTCGGCCTTCCAGTGGCTCCCCTCACTCTTGTGTCCCCATCTTTGATTAGATGCTGTCTTCCTGACTCACTCTTCACAAGTCGTCCTGTACATTCAAACTCCTCTCTACCCACTGCACCATTAATCTCCTGTCACTATCCACCTGTGGCTGCCCTGCCTGTGCCCAAACCTGGACTTGCTTCTCTAGGGCAAGCACACCTCCCTTTGCCCCCATAAAAAATACCCACCTCGTGTCCTGTGCTCCCTTTGAGTGTTAAAAACCATACTCCGAGCCGGGCTCGGTGGCTCAGGCTGTAATCCAGTGCCTTGGGAGGCTGAGGTGAGTGGATTGCCTGAGCCCGCGGGTTCGAGACCCGCCTGGGAAACTTGACGAGACCTCATCTCTACAATAAATCAAAAATCAGCCGGGCGCGTTAGCGCACGCCTGTAGTTCGAGCTACTTTGTAGGCTGAGGCTGAAGGATCGCCGGAGCCCAGCAGGTAGAGGCTGCGGTGGCCGGGAGCGGACACTGCACTCCAGTCTGGGCAACAGTGAGACTCCAAAAAAAGAATGCTGGAGATGGTGGTGGTCAGCACGGGCATTGCTGAGAAGGTAATATCTGAGCAAAGATCTGAAGGAGGTGAGGGAGAAGCCATGTAGGTGTCTGTGGAAAGGGCATGCAGACAAAGGGAGTCAGTCATTGCAAGGCCCTAAGGGCGGAGTGTGCCTGGTATGGGGAGAAGAGTGAGGAGGACATGAGCTAGAGAGGTGGGCAGGGGTACGGTGGAGTAACTCCAAGGACGTTAATTTGACTCTCAACAAAGTAGGTGCCATGGAGAGCTCTGAGCAAGAAAGACACGATCTGGTTTCCATTTTAACAGGATGTCTCTGGATCCTGGTTGACTAGGTTGTAGGAGGCAAGAGCAGAAGCTGGGAGCCCTGTGAGGAGGTTACTGTATTTGTTGGTGAGAGACAAGGTTGGCCGTGGAGGTAGTGGCCAAGGAGGTGAGAAGTGGCCACTTGATATTTTGTATATTTTGAAGGTGAAGTTTAAAGTTATTTGCCAGCTGGATGTGGTGGTTCACATCTGTAATCCCAAAATTTGGGAGGCTGAGGTTGGAGGATTGCTTGAGCCCGAGTTCAAGACCAGCCTGGGCAACATAGCAAGACCCTGTCTCTGCAAAAAAAAATCACAAAATAAGTTGGTCATGGTGGCACATGCCTGTAGTCCCAGCTATTCTGAAGGCTGAGTTGGAAGGATTGCCTGAGGCCAGCAGGCCAAGGCAGCAGTGAGCCATGATTGTGCCATTGCACTCCAGCCTGGGCAACAGAGTGAGATGCCAACTCAAAAAAAAAGTATTTGCTGATGGTTTGGATATAGAGAGAGAAAGAGAGAGTCTAGTCTGGCTTTAAGGCTTTTTGGTCTGAGCAGCTGAAAGGATAAAGTCACCCCAGCTGAGCTGGGTGAGGCCAAGGAGTTGCTGATGTGGGCTCCCAGTTAGGGCTCCCCAATCCAAGGTTTTTTCCACACAGGCACTGTGTTTTTTCCACTCTTCAGCCAGGTCCTCTCTACCTACCCCCTACTTCTGTGACTGGGGCTGCCCAACCATTACTGATACAGGGCCCAGGTCCCCAGATACAAGGCCGGTGCCACAGGGGCAGAATTCCCACTCCAACCCTTACTGGGAAGGCCTCTCCAGAGACAGATATTGATTGAGCTCTAGGCCCAAGACCTGGGCTCTCTGTTGGGGGCTGGGCCAGCCTGCGGAGGTAAAGGATGACTGTCTGACCTCTGTCTAAACAGGATGTGCTCAGGCTGACTGACAGTCATGGGTCACTTAGAAGCCAACAGAGCTTAGGCCCACTGGATCCCACCTCCCTTACTGTCCAGTACACATGCATACACACAATGAAGGGGTGTGGGATAACAAGCAAGGATATCAGTGTGCTGTGTCCCTCTCTCTATTTTTCACTTTGAGCTCATGTGAGAAGCAGTTGCTGATAGGTCCATAGGGGGCCCAGCCTGGAGAATGCAGAGGGGTTTTGACACCCTGGGCAGGATCTCTCAGTGACTGAACTGAGAGTGGAAGAGGGAATGGGAGGAGAGGGCAAGACCTGCAGGAGCCCAAGGAAAATGCCTGGCCTAGCCATTAGGACTGGCTTCCTGAGAGATGACGCTTGTTTGGAGGCCTGAAGAATCAAGAAGAAAACAAGTTAGCCGGGCATGGTAGCGCATGCCTGTAATTCCAGCTGCTTGGAAGGCTGAGGCAGAAGGATTGCCTGAGCCCAGCAGGTCGAGGCTACGGTGGCCGGGAGCGTGCCACTGTACTCCAGACCGGGTGGACAGAGTGAGACTCCAACTCAAAAAAAAAAAAAGAAAAAAAGAAAGAAATCCCAGGTACAGGGAAACGGCATGTGCAAAGGCCTAGAAATAACAGAGTATAGAGCTCCTGGAAGGAGATTGGGATGCCTGAAGAAGAGGGTGAAGCAGGCTTAAGAAGGGAGGCTGAGCCCCTTGTGCAGAAAGGAACAGTGCTTATGGGTGAAGAAAGTGGCCAAGGGCCCAGGTCTAGAGGAAACACAGGGTTTAAACTGGCGCTGAGGTCTGGGAAGAACATTCCTGGTAGAGGGAACAACAGCAGAAAAGGCTTGGAGGTAGCTTTGGGGAGCAGCCAAGGGAGGTGGGTCATTCCAGCTTTTGATCGGCTGGGAGCCAGCCCCTGGGGCAGGCTGGGCAGGGGAGAAGGCTAAAAGGAACCTCACCCTGGCCCTGGGCCATGGGTGACTCCTCACGGCCTGCCTCCTCCTGGTGCTGCCCAACTGGCTGCCCTGCACCCCTTCCCCGGCCCCCTTCCCAATGCTCCCCCTCTCTGGGATTCAGTTCCGGGAGGGTGGGGGCTGGGCTAGAGAACAGGCCGCGCCTGGGGCAGGGGAGATGAGAAAACCAGAAAGTGAGGAAACCTGAGCCAGCAATGCTGGGCGGGCCAGGGCCTGCTCAGCCTGCTAGGCCGGGAAACAGGTTCCCCCCAAGACTGGAGCAGGGGAGGGAGTGCCGGTGTAGCCACCACCTTCATCCAGGGGGCATGGCGGGTCTCTGAGGCCCAGGCCTTCCAAGTCCAGCCTTCATAAGCAAAGGCCAGAAAGACAGACTCTCTCTTGGGTTACCCAGTGCATCATCTGGCTTCCCTCTCTCCACCCAAGATAAGTCAGGGGCAGACAGATAGCGGATGGACTTGCAGCAGGAGGCCAAGAGGCTGCAGTTCAGTCCCCACAGCATAGCTTGGAAGAGCCAGAAGGAAGAGAAACAGGCATGAGCACTGCCAGGAAAAAAGTCTGGGCCAGGTTGAAGGACTAGGGGTTTTTGGGAGAGGAAATCTTCAAGGCTTTCCTGCCTGTTGCCAGCACCATCATCTAGGGTAGGAACTGGGCCAATTACTTCCCAATTGTAACCCCCACCATTGGCCTGGGCCTCTAGGAGGCCCAGCCATGAACTCAAGACTATATATCAGGATAGAGCCTATCTCCCAGGCACACAGAGCCCATCAGGAAAGGGGTACAGGGCTGTCCCAGGAGGGGATCCCAGAGGTAGGGTCCGTGGAGGAGCCAGACCTGGCCTAACCATCTCTGCACACCTCCCTTCCCCTTGTGTGACCAGACTGGTACCAGGGTGGGCCGTGGGGATGCTGGAGAAGATGCATGTGTGGGAGCTCTATCCTACCTGGGAGAGAGAGAGGCCGGGCTAGTGGGAAGTCAGCCTGGCTGTCTCCCTTCAGGCAACCCCACATGGCCTCCTGGGTGGCTCTCAGGTGAAGTTAGAACAGCTGAGTGTCTTTCAGAGAGAACAGAAAGACTCTGGGTAGAGCATCGAGTGGGGGCAGCCAGTCCAGAGGAGCTAGGAGTTGGGCAGGGGGTTGGCTCCCTGGCCTCTTGGCTTCTTGGCTCAAGTTCCTGCTTGGATCTGGTGCTATAGGAATTTTTTCTCGTATTCATTCAAATAAATGCTGCACAGGGCTCCAGCACTCATTGCCAGCCTCTGAGTGCCTCTCTGGATGGTAGGCCTGTGGCTCCATGTGGGCCCCGTAGCCCTGCCCTTCTCTCCTGGAGCCTTCCCACAGTTGCTGAAAATACCACCTTCTCCAGGCACTGCAACCTGGTGGTTATAGGCCTCTCTCCACTTCTCGCTTTCCTCCCTCTTCCTCAACTGTACAATGGGGACAACAGGGTCTGCTTCTCTTCATAACTGTGAAGTACCTGGGAGTGAATAACCCTAAAACTTGTTGGCATGCAGAACCTCCCAACCTGGTGTCTACCACTGGTTTCAAAGTCTCTGGACCTCTGAAATTGAAGACAAAATTGTGGAAAGCTATATAATATTCCCCCAAATAATATAATATACCTCAGAGATATTGCAGATTTGGTTCCAGATCACCACAATAAAGTGAATATTACAATAAAGCAAGTCACATGAATTTTTTGGTTTCCCCAGTGCATATAAAATTTACATTTATACTGTTCTATTAAGTAGGCAATAGCATTATGGCAAAAAAAAGTATTAAAATTAAATTTTTTTTTTTCTTTGAGTTGGAGTCTCACTCTGTCGCCCAGACTGGAGTGCAGTGGCCGCTTTCGGCCACCACAGCCTCAACCTGCTGGGTTCCAGTGATCCTTCCGCCTCAGCCTTCCGAGTAGCCGGAATTACAGGCACGCGCTACCACGCCAGGCTAATTTTTTATTTATTGTAGAGATGCGGTCTCACCAAGTTGCCCAGGCGGGTCTCGAACCCACAGGCTCAGGCAATCCACTCACCTCAGCCTCCCAAGGTGTGGGATTACAGGCTGAGCCACCGAGCCCAGCTTATACATTAATTTAAAATACTTTATTACTAAAACATGGTAACGAGGTGAGCACATGCTGTTGGAAAAATGGTACCAATAGACTTGCTTGATACAGAATTGCCACAGAACAGCTGGGCACAGTGGTTCATGCTTGTAATCCCAGCACTTTGGGAGGCAGAGGGGAGAGGATTGCCTGGGTCCAGGTGTTCAAGACCAGCCTAGGCAGCTTGGCAAGACTTTGTCTCTACAATAAATTTAAAAATTAGCCAGGCGTGGTGGTGCATACTTGTGGTTCCAGCTACTTAGAAGGCTGAGGCAAAAGGATCCCCTGAGCCCAGGAGGTCAAGGCTGTGATGGCTGTGAGCATGCCACTGCACTCCAGCCTGGGCAACAGATTGAGCCGCCTATTAAAAAAATTACAAGCTGGGCTCGGTGGCTCAGCCTGTAATCCTGCGCCTTGGGAGGCTGAGGTGAGTGGATTGCCTGAGCCTGCGGGTTTGAGACCCGCATGGGCAACTTGGCGAGACCTCGTCTCTACAATAAATCAAAAACTAGCTGGCGTGGTAGCGCGCATTCCAGCTACTTGGAAGGTTGAGGCGGAAGGATTGCTGGAGCCCAGCAGGTCGAGGCTTCGGTGGCCGGGAGTGGCCACTGCACTCCAGTCTGGGTGACAGAGTGAGACTCCAACTCAAAAATAAAAAATAAAATAAAATAAATAAAATAAAATAAAACAAAGCACAACAAAATGAGGCATGCCTGTATGTATACATATACATACATATGCACACGTACAACATAATAGCATATTATATAATGATACAAAATGCTCACCCCAGCACTGACAAAGAGCAAGGGCTCAGTGTGAATTCACTGCTGCAATAATAATCATTTTTACACGATTATTTAGCCCTCTTGAATTTTTAAAAATTTTTTTTTGAGTTGGAGTCTCACTCCATTGCCCAGACTGGAGTACAGTGGCCGCTCCCGGCCACCGCAGCCTCGACCTGCTGAGCCCCAGTGATCCTTCCACCTCAGCCTTCCAAGTAGCTAGAACTACAGGTGTGCGCTACCACGCCCGGCTAATTTTTGATTTATTGTAGAGATGAGGTCTCACCAAGTTGCCCAGGCGGGTCTCGAACCCGCGGGCTCAAGCAATTCACTCACCTCAGCCTCCCAAGACGTGGGATTACAGGCTGAGCCACCGAGCCAGCTCATCTTGAATTGTTTAGGCGAGAACTGGCATTCCACCCTGCATGGTCCATCTTAGCTCTAGCTCTCTGCCTTCTCCCTGGGCCTCTCCCTCTGCCCTCTGCCATTGAAATCCTCTGTGGACTGGGCCTATTCTGTGTCTTTTAGTGGAGCTTCATGAAAAGATCAGTGAAACCTCTTTCCTTCCCAACCCAACACCCTGGAGTCTTTGACAAGTCTAAATAGTTGTGCCTTCGTTACACAATTATGCTGATGGTTCTGGGGGTAGTGACAGAAGTGGCCAGGCTATGAGGAGACCACAGAGGCTGTGAGAGGATGGAAGGGATGGTGTTGAAGGTGGCCTAAGCTGCATTGGTGGTGGCACAGTCACAGTGACCTCAGGGGTGACCCTGGTACAGATGAGTGGGGATGAAAAGGAAGGACTGTCATGGTGTTTTAAATGAAGCATGACAAAGGAAAGAGGTGCAGTTGCCATCACTACAGCCCCTAACTCCCAGTCTGGTGTTCCCTTACCTCAAATGCCCAGCCTCTGCTTGGAGCCTGTGGGCAGCACTCCAAGTCCTGAGTCAGGAGACCCTGAGCAGGATCCCTTGTACCCCACTCCCACCCTATACTTGCAGTCAAACAGTCAATGGGTCAGAGGAAGAAATGCTTTCTCCTGTAGTTCAGAGGCGAAAGAAAAAGGAGAAGGAAGAGGAGGGAGAAGAGAAGGAAATAGGGCAAGGTGAAAGGGGGGAAGAGAAGGAAAAGGGGAAGAAGGAAAAGGAGAGAGATGGAAGAGAAGGGGGAGGCAGAGAAGAGAAGAGAGATAGGAGACAGGAGGAAGGGGAGGGAATGGGAGAGGACAGAGGAGGAAGGAGAGGACAAAGAGGGCCAGTACCGCTGGGCATGGGGCAGAGTGCTTGGGGCAGGGCTGAGTAGTCCTGGTTGGTAAGGCCATGACCTTGAGAGTTGGGTTGAGCAGAGAGTCACTTCCTGGGGTCAAGTAGGCCCCCCACTCAGTTGCTGACCCCTTGCATCATGACCAGGCCGTTTGAAAGCAAGTTCCCCTTTAGGGGAAGAAACCCCAGCTCATCTGGCTTCTCTGGGGTATGGAACTATAAGGTCTGTGAGAGCTGCTGGACTGAAGTGGGACCGGTGGTTGTGGTGATCGCGAAGTCGTTGGGTGTCTAGACAGAGCTGTGTGGCTGGGCCACCACCTGGCCCTAGGCTGGAGGCTGCGACTAGCAGGAAGGTCCAGAGCCGTCCCAGGGGCTGCACCGCCACCTGCTGAGCGGCCCGGGCAGTCACGAGTCCTGCGCCGCGGGACCCACACCCGGGGTCAGGGGAGCCGCCGGCGGCGAGTGAAGGAGGGACGCGGAGGGGGGTGCGCAGGTGAGCGCAGGCTCCTAGCTCTCCGGCGCGCCTGCTCTTCTCGCCGGGGAGTTGAGTGCCCGGGTAAACACCAGGCGCGATGTATGCGGTGTATCCACGGAGAGACAAAGCCGGGGCGGGGCGGGGGCGCCGCCCGCGAAGCGGAGGCGGGGGCGAGGGGCACAGACCAGCCTCCCTCGGCGCGGGTTGCCCACCGCCTGGGAACCCTGAGCACAGCCCGCGGACAGGTGGAGCAGGGGCGGGGCGGTGGCTGGGCGGGTCCCGCCCCGGGGGTGGGGCTGGGCGGGCCGGGCGGGGCGGGGCCGCGCTATGCAAATATCGCCCACGGGCGGCCAATTGCTGGAGCTCCCCGCGCGGCTCCGAGCGCCCCGTCCCGCCGGCGGCCGCGAGACCAGAGCTAGCGAGCGAACCGCGGCGGTCCGGCGAACCTCGAACGCAGCGTAGGGCCGGGGCGCGCCGCGAGGAACGGTGCAACCCAGCGCGGCCGCCCGGCCCCAGCCCAGCAGCCAGGCGAGCGCAGCGCTGCGAAGCCGAGCGCGCTCCATCGCCCGCGCCCCGCGCTGGGGAATGCGCCCTCGGCGCGCCGGCCAGGGGGCGCCCGCAGCCCGCCCCGGGGGAGGCGGCCCCGAGCGCCCCTGAGCCTTCCCATGGCCCGGGCTGGGGCCCGGGCCCTCGGCTGCTGACGCGCCCGAAGCCCGCGGAACCGGTCAAGCCTCGGCGGAGGCACCGATCCCGGCTCAGGCGCAGCGACGAGAGGGCGCGGGCAGGGCCATGGCCCCGGGGGGCCGCTAGCGCGGGACGGCCCCGCTGGAGCCGCTCCGTGCCGCCGCCCCGCCCGGGCGCCCAGGCCCCGCCGCCGCAGAAGAGGTGAGTGCAGCGGGAGTCGGGAGGAAGCGGGTAGGAGGCTGGGCCACCCTGCGACCCCTCTGGAACCCGCGGCATTGCAACTCCGCAGAAGTGTCCGGGGAGCGGGGCTCGTCGAACCCGGAGGCTACCTGAGAACTCAGGAGCGAATGGACTGGGGTGGGCTTTGTACCTGTCCCGGCGGCCCGGACTACTTACCTGGGGCGGCGTGGGGATGTATGGGCGTGTGGATGATGTGGCCTGCGGGGTCATCAGTGTGCAAAGCAACTTTTTCCCCCCTGCAAGGTTCTGGGTGGAAACTCCCATACACCCCCACCCTCACGGTCCTTGAGCGGGAGTTGCGATCCCCCTTCTCCCGCCTCAGTTCTCTCCTACTAACGCCTGAGGCAGCCCTCATGCGCCCTGCCTCAGTGTCTCTGTCTGACGGTCAGCCAGAAGGGAAGCACTACGTGGGGGATCTCCCAGGTCAGCAGGGCAGGAGGACCACCTGTCCTGAGGCTTTTCTCCCAGCATTGTGCCATCCTTTACCCCCTAGCTGTCACCTTGGATTTGCTTTTACAGTAGAGAGTTCTGCCTGGATTAGGGGCCCTGGCTGTATGTGGGGTGTTGGTGAGCTGGAAGACCCTGCAGTCAAGCCCCAGTTTGAACCAGGGGCCCCAGTGGTGAAGTGGACGGGGGACAATAGGGGATTGGCAGGCTTGTCCCAAGCAGATGGGCTAGAAGGTGTCAAGGTGGCCCAGGAATGAGACAGTACTGGCAGGAGGAGTTGGCTGGGGACCCCCACTGGATAAATAACTCCTAATTCTTGAGATAGCTGTGTTTCCCCACCAGCACATTAAAGCTTAATGGAGGGAAGCGAAGGCAACTAAAGGCACCAGTGTGTCCACTCTGGAGCTGGGCCAAGTTGGGGACCTCTGTTCTCCTTAATTTACCCAGATTGTCTCCAGGCAGTTGTTATCCTAGTTGCAGAGAAGGGAAAACTCTGCCCAGGGTTTGAGAACCTCATCCCAGCCCTGGGAGGTTGGATGGAGCTGGGGCCTCTTCCTTGACTACCCAGGGGGTGTGCTTGGACCCCATGGAACATGGTGTCTAGGCAGGCAGGGGACATAGGCACGCCTACCCCTGCTGCTCCCCCTCAGCTCTGAAGGAGCCAGGCCCGGAAGTGTGGAGGTGGGGGCCAGAGAGAAGACAGGGGCCAGAGAAAAGGCCGACAGCCCAGTTACAGTCCCTGCTGCTCAGCATACCTTGGGGGGAGGATGGAGCCAGGCTCAGGTGACCTTGACTGGGAAACCTTGACACAAAAGGGGGATTTCAGTCCCAGCTATGCTGGGGTGGCTCTGCTTCCTGGTCCTTGAGATGTTGGGGGATGGGGAAGCCGAGGAGCCAAGGAGTTCCTGTTTGGGGAGATTGGATATCTGGGGTGCTGCTGATTATTTCCTCCCCATGTTCCCCAACAGCCCCTGTTCCTGCCTCCCTTCCATCGAGGCAGTTCTCAGCTCGGAGGAGCCAACCTCCTTTCCGGGGGCAGGCTGTCCACTCCCGCCCCCCCCCCCCACTTCAAGCCGGGAGGTCTGGATCAGGCTGGACAATTTGACCACCTGGCCTCTTGTCCTGCCCCCAGATACCTCCGGACTCCTTCCTCTGGCCGCCCCTTCCCTGCACCCCTTGCCAGCCCCAGCTCCTCGTTTCTTTGTTCGAGCGTCTCTCCTCTGTCCCTCCCTCTCTCCTCCCTCTCTCCTCCTCCTCCCGCCTGCCTCCCTCCTTTGCTCCCTCCCACCAGTCTTCTTTCCCTCCTTCTCAGCTTTTCTCCTGGTGGGCTCCCAGGTGGCGGTGGCTGTTCCTCTTCTGTCCACCCACCTGGACTTGGTCTGACTTGGGGGCTTTTCTGGGGCTGGGGCTGAACGGAAGGCATCTAGGTGCTGGAAGAGGGAAAGGGACTGTAGAAATGCCCTCCCTTTCCCTCTCTGTCCTTCTCTTCTTCCTTCCCTCTCCTTCTGTCTTCCACCTGCTAGGCTACCAAAGAGGGGGCCTGAACTTGAGCCTGAGGCCCCATCAGACTCAAGCATCCCTCATTCACCTCTTTAAAGGGCCAAAGCATTGTGAGAGGTCCCTGTCGGGACCCAGTGAAAAAGCTCCCCACCTATCTGGACATATTAGGTGACTCAAACTCTGTCACCATGAAAATAGATGCAGGGAAAATGAGGTCATGTTGGGGGGAGGCTAAAGGCAGTTTCCTATGAGCCCCCTGATACATAGGGTCAAAGCTTTCTGAGGGACTTAGACTACATCTTGTCCTCCCCAAGCTGGGATAGTAGCTCTCAGCTCCCCTGAGCCCCACCCCACTAGCAGGTCAAGTTCTTGAGCAAACTCATGCTTGCAAGGACGAGTGTAGGCATGTAAGTGTGAACGTGTGCGTATTCACAAATGTTAGTGGGGGCCTCCCAGGTGCACCCCGAGGGTGATGGTGGCTGCACAGCCCTTTTTTCCCACCCGCCCCCTTGTCAGAGCCTGTCATTCAGTCAGCATTAGTTAGCTTTGTGCCATCCAGACTGGGGGAGGGACTGGCTCTGATTCTTCCTTCCCTAGCCAGCCTCCCCAGGAGGGAGCATCTGTGATGGAGGACCTTGAAGGACCATGAGACTGCCAGGCACTCAGGAGAGAATGTTTTCTCACAGAGGGCACCACACAAGAAGTGGGACAGGAGGTCTGAAGCTGCACTTCCTGTCTGAGGAACCACGAGTGGTTTGCCTTGGCAGGAAAGGCGAGGGCTGGGGGAATTGGGTCTAGGGAGGTCATCGGGGTCTCTTGAGTAGGGCCCAGGAGTCAGATTGGAGCCTGGACCTTGCCTCAGCACTGGACAGCCATGGAGGGGAGTAACAGGCCACAGTACTGCCCACCCCCATCCCAGAGTCCTAGAAATGGGCCTGGGGTCCTGCCTGCCCTGGGAGAAGGGAATAGACAGGCAGACCTGGGGGATGGGGCTCACACTGTCATTCTTGATGCCCCCATCCGCAGTGCATCTGGGTGGGGGGGAGTTGGCGCAGGTTTGTGTTGGGAGGGAGCAATATGTTCTGACAACTGGTGCTGAGCTACATTTACTCAACAGTCAGCCTGCCTGGGGAGACAATATTTGAAAAACACAGTAATAAAATTTGGACCTGCTGGAGATGTGGGGGGCTCTGAAGGGGACAATGCAGTTGGCTCAGACCCTTCCCACTGGCCATCCTAGCTCCCCTTCTTCACCCTCTGGAGGCAGAGCTGGAACTTTGCCCTGGCAGGAAGTCCTTCTGTCTCTCTGACCTGGATCCCTCCTGCTTTGATTTCGTAGAAATGGACCCTGCTCTTCTCTGCCTCTCCTTTTCTGACTGGTGCTGTCTCTCTTCCATTTTGGATTGTCTGCCTGTGCCTCACTCATTCTCCCACTGTCTGCCATGCCTCCCCCCCACCCCAATAATCAGGTCCAGACTTCTCTGCACTGGGAGGAGAGCTTTGGCTGGAGCAGACAAGGATGTACCCATCTCTTCCCCCATTCCTTGACGAGGGAGAGAGAAGGAGCAGCTCACTGTGTTGGGGGTGGGTACAGGGTGGGAACTGGAAAGGGCTCCAAGATCATCTGCTTGAGCTGGGCCCTCTGAATGGAATTCAGGATACTGTGAGGGCTAGAGGCTCCAGTAGCTCTCATTAGTTCTGGTGACCCCAGGCTGCCCACCTGAGGCCCACTTGGTGATGCCATCCCCAGACAAAGGCAGGCAAAGGAATATAATAAGGTTTGCACATGGGGCATTCACAGTCCCAGGGCTGGGGGTGTAAGCATGGAGATACCCATGAACCTTTTTGTTCCCCTTGGGCAGAAATTGAACAAAGGAAATATTGGTAGGATGGGATTCCCCTGTCTGCCTCCCACATTCTAATCTTGGTTCTCCCTTTCCCAGGTATCCACAGAGCTGAGCCTGCTTCCTGGGCCCTAGGCCCCTCTCATCATGCTTGTCACTGGTCTTCTCCTCTGGGCCTCCCTTATGACTGGGGCCTGGCCAGCCACTCCCACCCAGGACCACCTCCCAGCCACACCCCGTGTTCGGCTCTCATTCAAAGGTAAGAGGTTGTCATGTTCTTAGCCAGAAATCATCCTTGCTCCATAGTATGTGTCCTACTGCACAAGAGAGAGA
This sequence comes from Tarsius wallacei, assembly GCA_963574415.1. Taxonomy (NCBI): domain Eukaryota; kingdom Metazoa; phylum Chordata; class Mammalia; order Primates; family Tarsiidae; genus Tarsius; species Tarsius wallacei. Next base: position 31,697 of record CAUYQG010047710.1, read on the forward strand.
GAAGAGGTCGGGGCAAAAACAGGAGAAATTGTGCAGCCACATGGGTTACCCTGGTTGTGTGTGTGGTGGGGAAGGGTGACAGGGGAGGTGGTGACTTGGTGGGAAAGGCTGGAGCCAGGACCATTTGGACATTTTGCAAAAGGGTCCTGAGTCTGGACATCTTGCAGAGTCAGACTGTGGGTTCCTGGGCTGGTGTAGGGTTTGCAGGATGTCTCTCTGTGTGTGATAACTGGGGAGATAGGGATATCACCCCTTCCAAACTTGTGTTTGCCACTGCTATGTATCTGGCCTGCCCTGAGCTGCCCCTGTGGTGGAGGATCAGACAACATTGGGGCCTCAGGAAGCTGGAGGAACAGGACCTGCTTTTCTGGGGTGTGGGTGCTTAAGGAGTCTCCCTGTGGGCCTCCAGTGGGAGGGGTTCCCAGGAATCTGGGAGGGCCTTGTTGGCTGTGACTGGCAGGAAGGCCACATGGTGGGTTCATGTTATTGTGAGGACCTGAGCTCCTGAGATCCCCAGGTTGTACTTTGCCTGGGAAGTCACTGGAAGTTACTGCAGGGTGTGAGACTGGTCCTCCAGCTCCATCACCCTTGCACTAAATCCACCGGGTAGGTGAGCACACATGGTACACACACACCGAGGTATACAGGTGACTCACTCACCACTTCTCAAGGTATGTATGATTGGAAGAATCTACCCTGGGCCTGGGGTGAGGCATCATGGTCATGCTAGGGCTTGGGGGACCTGGAGTGACTGTGAGTTCTCAGCCTTGGCTCTCCTCTGGCCAGAGGTAACTTCATCCAGCCGCCTGACCTGGGTGGGGCTGACTCAGCCCTGGCTGGCCAGATTTCCGGGCGGACATATTGGGGTGAAAGACTGGGCTGACCTTTCCTTCCTCAGGCTTGGCTGAGGCCCAGCCCCTACCTCACTATGTCCCCCAGCAAAGCCCTTCCTCTGGCCTTATCCCACCCCTGCAACTTGATGGGAGGAATGAGGAATAAGCTGCTTATCATCAACTTTTCCCAGTCACTGACTTCTGGAATTTCTGAGGATGTTCCTGAAAGAAGTCCTCTGCAGGGCCTGAGAAATGGACAGAGAAGAGTTAATTGGTTTGGTTTGGAAAAGCTCCTTTCCCAGGCCTGGGAAGGTGAGATATTTATTCTGGTGATACCTTCACCCTTCCCTGGTGGAATTCCTCAGAGCAGATTAATGAATCTTGAAGGGGTCAGATCGTCCTCTTACCCCCTTCAGCCCTCTGCCCCTTTAAGACCCCCCCACACAGCCCCAGGGTACTGGCAGGGGGGTGAATTGTCTCCTCCCCCCACAGGGAAGGGAGGGGTAACTTGGTCTCCACACCCCTGGGACCCTGCATTCACTCTGGGTGTTGTTATTACCATCATGCATGGAAGGAAGCAGGAGGAACAAGACACAGGGAGGTCCTCTGTGTGCTCCTTTTAAACCTTCTTGGATCTCCAGGGTCAAAGGGACAAAGGCTTTGTTCCTATTTTCCAGAGAAAGAAACTGAGGCTTGGTGAGGGCAGGGCCAAGGTCAACCAGGAGACAGAGGCAAAGCCAGAAATAGAACCCTGGTGTCCTGGCCTTGCCGGCGCCCATGTGGCATTGGGTCGATTCCCTCTCAATTAGCTCTGAAGCTGACACCCGCAGTGACTAAAAGCCAACTCTCTGGCAGCCAGCCTACAGTGATGCTGCCTGCTATGGCAGCTGGGGGTAGGGCTATAGCACGCCTGGGGCCACTCATCCCAGGGCCTCTGTGCCACAGGCAGGTACCCATGCCCTAAGTGACCTTTCCTGTTCCCACCTGACCACGTGTCCTCGTTTTATGCTTAAATGTCACTTTAGTTTAGCAAATACTTGAGCACCTACTGTGTGCCAAGCCCTGTGCTGAGTACTGGGGACTCTGCAGTTAACAAGATAGAGTGCTCACAGTCAAGTTGGCCTGTGAGTCAGTCAGTGCCACCTGCGAGCCTAGCACTTATTGAGCACCAGGCCCTTTGTATCCCTCCCACACATTGGGTGGTCTTAGCCCCATCACACACACATGAAGTGGCCCTCAGTGAGGAGCAGGCATCATCAAGTGTTTGTAAAGTGAAAATGGAGACCAACACCTAGAGAAACTAAGATCCCACAACTAGGTCAGGGGCTGGGAAAGGGGGTTCTCTCCTCTCAGGAGACACATGAGCAGCACAGAGAGGGTTGCTTTCAAATGCACTGCTGGTCACTCTGGCTCCAGTTTCTCCGTCTGTGCCCTGTATGGATACAGCAGCTGGCACCCAAAGTCTCAAGGGCTCAGGCTGGGCATTCTCTGCCCTGCTCTGGGTCCTGCTACAGCAGGGAGGTGCCAGTTCCGGCTTGGGTAGGGCTAGACCCTCCAAGCCGGAGGTGCTGGCATGAGGGGCCACAATGCCTAGGGCAGATAAAGGAACAAAGGCAGGAACTGGGCCAGGCTTGGGCTTGTTGCCTGCCCATCCGCCTGGGTACCCTAGCCAGGTCTAGAGTCATGAGGGTGTGAAGGCAAAGGGGCCCAGGGTTCAGTCAGACTGGGGGGCTCCTATGGCCCATCTCCTGAGCTTCCATCAGCTGCACAGTCAAGCTCAGGCAGAAGTAAAGGGTTGAAAGGGGAAGGTTTCCAGGAACAGACGAGGCATTTGATTCCTGGCTCTAGAGAGCTTGTGGATGCCTGGGGCTGGAAAGGCTGGACAGCAGGACCCTCTTTCCTCCATCCACCCATATCTGGGCCTGGAGTTCTCTTCACTCCACAGACACTGGCCAAGTCTGGGAGATAAAGTTCTTCCTTCTCCCATCCTGAGACGACCCAGGCTCTGGAGTACCACCTCTCTCCAGGGCAGCAGCAGGGAGGTGTAAGGGCCCTGCCAGTTCCTTTGTTCAACCTGGGGAGTGTTTACTTTTTCCCAGCAAGCCACCCCACAACAGACCGCTGCTGCCTTGGCTGACTTTGGCCAAGGCTTGGGGCCAAGAGGTGCTTGGTGGGTGAGAGGGGTCTTGTGATGACATGAGGCAGTTGTGCTACTAGGGAAACTAAGGCAGGGGTAGGAAGAAGGAGTGGAATGTCACCTTACCAGGGAAGGCCAGGAAAGATAAAAATAATAGAGATAGCCGGGCTTGGTGGCTCAGCCTGTAATCCCGCGCCTTTGGGAGGCTGAGGTGAGTGGATTGCCTGAGCCCGCGGGTTTGAGACCCACCTGGGCAAGCAAGACCTCATCTCTACAATACATCAAAAAATTAGCCGGGCGTGGTAGCGCGCGCCTGTAGTTCCAGCTACTTGGAAGGCTGAGGCGGAAGGATCGCCGGAGCCCAGCAGGTCGAGGCTGCGGTGGCCGGGAGCGGCCACTGCACTCCAGTCTGGGCGA
>CAUYQG010047717.1:0-22862 GCA_963574415.1 Tarsius wallacei
TTGGTGAGACCTCATCTCTACGATAAATCAAAAATCAGCCGGGCGTGGTAGCGCGTGCCTATAGTTCCAGCTACTTGGAAGACTGAGGCGGAAGGATCGCCGGAGCCCAGCAGGTCGAGGCTGCGGTGGCCGGGAGCGGCCGCTGCTCTCCAGTCTAGGCAACAGAGTGAGACTCCAACTCAAAAAAAAAAAAAAAAGAAACTAAGGAAGGTGGCAAAGGGAGGAGGAGTGGTGAGGAAAGGAAGCAAACCCAGCCCTGCTGCGGGACGGGGCGGGGGTGCCTGAACACAAGCAGGAGGGTTCAAGTCCCAGTCTCCATCTCAGCAGGTGCACTACCACCCGCCAGCCAAAGTCCTGGAGTCTGCCCAGACTCCTCCCTGGCCCACCCCTCCCACAGCGGGTGAGTTTCCAAGTCTTGCCTGTTCTCCCTCTTCACTCAGTGCCCTTCTCACCGCCCCCACTGCTGCTCTTGTGGCCTCCACTTTCTCCCTGCCTCACTGTACAGCCTTCTGCCTGGCCTCCTGCCTCCGCTCTCCCATTCTGCCCACCATTCACGCGGCTGCCGGAGTTCGCTTTCCAAAAATGAACGTGGCCACACTCATTCTTGGCCTGAAATCATTTGGCAACTCCTTGTCACAGCGCAGACAATCCCTGCAGTGTGGCTGGCAGGACATCCATGATCTGTCTGGCCTCCTGTGTCCTTCACCATGAGACGTGACTGCAGCCACCCAAACTGCCTGTAGGCCCCCGTGGGTGCCATGCCGTGCCACTCCTGAACCTCTGCATGTGATATTCAATCTGCCTGGATGCTGCCCCCAACTCTCTGGCCTACTCCCTCACCCCTGGGCTGGGGTAGGAGCTCCTCCTCCATGATCCCCACCCCCTCCTCCTTCATTGCTCTCACTGTCTTGTCCTGGAGTAACCTCTAATCCCTCTGGCTCCCATGTCCTGAGCTCAGGGCCTATTCTTACTGGCTTGGGCTCCACAGCACCCAGCATCCTGTCATAACTGGGCTCCACAGCACCCAGCATCCTGTCAGGCAGACCACAAGCACTCAGGAAAGACTTTGTGGATGAAGGAATGGGTGAAGATGAGCAGTGAGTAGACCAGGAGGGAAAGGCAGTCTGGCAGGAGAGGCAGGACAACCAGGTCTAGGGATGCTGAGTCTGAGTTGTTGGTGGGTGTCATAGTTCATTTTCTGTTGCTTATTGTATTACTACTTGAAACTGGGTCGTTTGTAAGAAGCAAAATTTATTTCTCATGGTTCTGGAGGCAGGGAAGTCCAAGGTTGAGGGGGAATATCTAGTGAGGGCTTTCTTACTGGTGGGACTCTCTGCAGAGTCCCAAGATGGCACAGGGCATCACATGCTCCAGCTCCGGTCTCCTTTCCTCTTATAAAGCCACCAGTCCTGCTCCTGTGGCAACACATTATCCATTCATTTATTAATCCATTAATGAATAAATCCATTTTTGAAGGCAGAACCCTCATGACCCAACCACCTCTTAAAGGCACCACCTCTCAATTCTGCCACATTGGGGATTTAGTTTCAACATGAGTGTCAGAGGGGACATTCAAACCAGAGCAGTGGGGTATCTAGGTGGAGACCCAGGCTGCACTGGAAAGATGAGTCTGAAACCCAGAGGAGGGTCTCTTCACATAGGAGCCAATTCCCCTGGAAAATCCCAGAGATCAAATAACAATCAAGTGGCTCTGTGTTACCAAACCGACTTATCCATTGAGACAGCCTCAGAACTAGAGGAACATAAGGAAACTGAGGCTCAGAGGAGGATAGAGGCCTGTTCCACAGCTGCTTAGAGGCAGCACAAGAGCAGAGCAGAATTCCACAGCAGTCTAAGCTCTTCCTACTGCCTCCCATAGCCTCCTTGTTCCCAGCACTCTTCTCGGGCCCTGAGGATGGAGTAATCTGGATGAAAGAGGGCCCTGGAGAAAGCTGACTCCACAGATATTCATATGCAAACTCCTCCTTTCCCTCAACACAGCTCCTTGTGGCCCCAAATGACAATAGACCCGGTAAACACCTCCAGAGTAGCTGATCTTACGCACCAGAGCTTGTGCAAACAGACTGGGCCCTTGCGGCCTCCTTCAGCAGCTACATTTACTTTATCTGTTTTGAACATTGTGGGCCATCCACTTTCCAGCCCTATAACAGATCAGAAGCAGCTGATTAGGGACCACAAGAGGGATTGCTGAGAACAAGAAAACTGACTCACTGACTTAAAAGAGCAGCAGATGAGGATCAGTTAGGGTAAAGACCAAGAATTACTCAACATTGAAGCACATGGAGACTCCCCTGCACATTCACATCCAGCACACGTCCTACTTGTGATGTCCAAATCATGTTAGGTACACATTGCTCACTTAAGATCTGCAAACAAGGCCGGGCGCAGTGGTTCACACCTATAATCTCAGAACTTTGGGAGGCCAAAGCGAGAGGATTGCCTAAACCCAGGGGTTCAAGACCATGCTGGGCAACTTGACGAGACCTCATGTCTACAATAAAGCAAAAAAAATAGCCAGGCATGATGGCTTGCGCCTGTAGTTCCAGCTACTTGAAAGGCTGAGGTGGAAGGATAACCTGAGCCCAGCAGGTCGAGGCTGCGGTGGCCGTGAGTGTGCCACTGCACTCCAGCCTGGGCAATAGCATGAAACTCCAACTAAAAAAAAATTTTTTTTAAAGATCTGCACACATCTAGACATTCCACAAGGATGTTCATCTTTGGTGATTAGAACTGTTGATGTTCTGGCCGTAAGAAGCAAGCCTTCTGCTATTCAAAGGGAGGCATTATCCTTAAGGATTCTGGACAACAAAAGTTCTTCATCATGAAAAGGGGAAGAAGGGAATTGGCATTTGTTGCTAGGCCTCACTATACCAGACAGTATGCCTAATGTGTTGTCTCATTGAATTCCACGACTTTTCTTAAACTGAACACATAGCAGGCATTCAAGAATTGTTGAACTCATGAATGACTGAATGGATTGGTTTTTTCAGCCTCATTTAGAGATTGGGGAAACAAGCCCTGAGGATTAAAATTGCCTGCCCATGGTCACACAGTGTGGAGCTGGGAGCCTGAGCTCTTTTTCCAAGGTACGACTGCTTGTGCCACAGTCGGGGTCAACTTCACAAGAAGGAAAGCTCTCACTTTTCACAATGAGAGAGTGACGCTGACCCTCCATCCACACTTCGGCCAGCGCCACAACCACTGGTTGAGAGCTAGCTGGGTGCAGCCCTGTGTTAGGAGCTCTGCTTCCAGACAGAGGGTGTTTCATATCACTTGTGCTTTCTTTGACTAACAGGAATGAATTCAGAGCATGGACAGATATCAAGCCTGTGAAGCCAATAAAAGCCAAGCCCCAGTACAAGCCCCCAGATGATAAGATGGTACATGAAACCAGCTACAGTGCCCAGTTCAAAGGGGAGGCCAACAAGCCAACAGCAGCTGACAACAAGGTCATTGATCGCAGGAGAATACGCAGCCTCTACAGTGAACCTTTCAAGGAACCCCCAAAGGTGAGACAGATCTTGTGGGAACCCACCAGCACTGTCTGGACTGGAAGGGTTAACTGCAGCAAGGTGTGGGGGGTAGTCTACTGCCAGCTCTGGCCCCGCCTCCACGGGGTCTTTTAAAATCCCTGGTTCCCCTTTAGCATGCTGAGACCCAGGGGCATCTTCAGTGGAAACCTTTACTAAATTTAAAGGGAATGCTAAAATACCTAAAAGAAAAACAGCTTTAAAGCTGGCAAATTTCCAGAGAACTAGCTTCTGATTTTGAGAAATCCAGATAAACAATGGCAGAAAATCCCACCTGAGCCTTAAATCTCCTTGTCTTAAAATAGCTGTGCTTTGGCCCCTGAGGGGCTGACCCAGTAGTGCAGGCCCCCTGGATTGGCTTCCTTCCCTCGGCCCTGGCCCTGGCTCATCTTCATCTCCAATCATTGGACCCTTTCTTCCCACCCCAGTCCCTGAAAAGTGCCTGCCCTCCCTGTCTTCCCTGGATAAACACCATCCACCAGCCACTCTCAGATTGTCACAGTACACCTGCCGCATCAGCTGCCACTATAACAAACAGCATGCGCAAGTGGACTCGGATTTTCCTGCAATAACACTAGCCTGCCTTATTTGCATCTTGTTAGCGTTCACGAGAGGGAGAAGCGTGCTGGTGACTCGCAAGCCACACACGCCAAGCAGCCTAGCTTATTCTATGATCCCAGGCCCCGTGGAACTGTGCAAATACCACTCTCTTCTGTATAATAGGAGAAAGCATCCAGAGCCTAAATAGCTCTGGAACCTAATTAGCCTTTTCTCTGCTTTTATCCTAAAGTCTTGTGCTCCAGTGGAGTTTCCTATTTGGCCCAGGACTTGCTTATGGGTAAGGTAACTCACCGACCCAGTTTGCCTGGGACTCTTCCATTTTAGCACCAAAAGTTCCATGTCCCAGGAAACCTCTCAGTTCCAGGCAAACCAGGACGATTGGTTACCTTCCTTACAGGTCAGGGGTGACTGAAAACCACTGGACATCAGTGAGTGAATGTCCAGTCTGTAAGGCCCAGCAGCAGCTCTGTCCTCCCACAGATGAGGTGAGATTCAGGGCATAGGGTTGGCACTGGACACAAGATGGGAGGGGAAGAAGGAGAGAAGACTGGGGAGATTAACTCTAGAAATGGGAGGGAGGGGGTGGCTTGCCCAGTGGCTCCAGAGTCCTCTGAGAAAGAGAAGGCGAGGCATCTCCTCCGAACGAGCGAGGCAGAGCTGGAGAAGGGAGCTTGAGGAGAGTGGATGGGCTTGGAACAGCCAAGAGGAGGAGCAGAGGTGTGGCAGTGCCTGGGCCCTGGCTGAGACCAAAGGCCTCCTGCCCACAGTGTCTCCTCCATCTGATCATACCATTCTGGAGACAGAGACAGGAAAAGGCCATCATGCGCTGTAGTGATATGCACCCCAGAACCTCCGCATTCTACATCAACAGAGGCTTATTTTTTGCTAATACATGCCCTTCGTGTGCAGCTGCAGTGGTGCTTCTCGTTGCCCTCTCAGTCCAGGACTCAAGGTGGTGGAGCACCCCTCTCTGTGGCAGAAGAGGACGTCCAGGCTGCCTCTTGAGTCTCCTGCTGGGAGGTGACCTCGTCACTCCTCACATCTCATTGACTAAAGCAAATCATATGCCCGTGGCTGAGTTGAACAAGCGGATGTGGCATAACCTTCCCGCAGGGAGAGATGTCAGATACTGCAGGATAGCTGTGTAGCCCACCGCCTGGGGCAGCCCAGGGGGAGGCTGGCCAGAGAAGGGAGCTGACGGGGCCAGTGAGTGTTGCCAAAGTGACAGGCCAGGGAGTTCAGACGGGAGAAGGCGGATGCTCTTGTGTCAACGGAGATGCCTTGCACACTGTGCTCCATCAGTGCCAAACTATCATTGCCATCATTCCTTCACTAATAATGTCTTCTCTCTGAATTCTCTCTCTCTCTCTCCCTCCCCCTGTGTGTTTCTGCATTTGCGATGTGTCTGTTTGTCTCTCCATGCAGGTGGAGAAGCCTAGTGTTCAGAGTTCCAAACCAAAAAAGACCTCAGCGAGCCATAAGCCCCCGAGGAAGGCCAAAGACAAGCAGGTGGTATCAGGCCAGGCCGCCAAGAAAAAGAGCGCAGAGGGCCCCGGTACCGCCAAGCCGGACGACAAAGAACAAAGCAAGGAGATGAACAATAAACTGGCTGAGGCTAAAGAGTAAATTTCACTGCACTTTCCTTTTACTCTCCCCGCCCCCCTTTTTTTTAAATCAACAAACAAAAAAAGGCCACAAAATTAATTAGAGGCTTCTCATCTGCCTTGGTCACTCCTGAGTGTTCCAGGAGCTCTTTGCTTTGGTTTCTTTTCATGGAGTAATCCTGCTTCAAAGACAGTGGCACACCTCCTCTGAGGGCAGCCCAGGCATCCAGCCACTGGCCCCTGGAACACCGGGAAGCTTTGCCCTGCTGGCTGTGCCCTCCTTTGTCAGTTAGAGTGCAAGCTGATGAGCAAGGCAGGCAGGCCTCCTGGGAGGCTATTCCAAGCTGGCTGCCAGCCTGATCTGGTGGTGCTTGGAGCTGTCTGCAGGATCTCCTCCTACTCTCCTCCAAGCTTTGTGCCACTGGGCAATTTTGAACTTTAGGGAAATGTCTTCTTTTCCAAAATTGAGAGAATTATCTTGTGCTACAGAAAGCCTAGCTTGAGTTCAGCAATGAACAAAACTTGTAGGAAGAACAAAACAAAAACAAAAAACAACCTCGGCCTTAATATCAATAAAATGGAGTTGGGTCTGTTAAGTTTAAATAACCTTTTCATAGAATCTTCTGTTAGAAACGTGTACCTAGGCTTAGTTTCCTGTCAGTGGGCTTTAAATTGTATGCCAAGTAATAGGTATACCACTGATAAATAAAACTTGGCCGGGTGGTAGCAAGGTGAGGTGTTTTAGGTACATTCTAGATGGCATAGGAAGATCACAAAAACGAGGAGACGTCCTCCGTCTGCCCTCAGCCTGTCCAGTGCTGCCAGTGTCACAGAGCAACTGGTTCAAGGTGCCTGAGGAAGAAAGTTCAAGCTGTAGGGATAGTGTATTTGGAATGTGACTTTTCGTTTCTGAGAAACCCGAGGGGGCGTGGATGTAGCGGTGTGTGTGGCGACGCTCACTCTCCCTTCCTGAACTGCTCAGGCTCTGCTCCTCCATGAGGATGGCATGCTGGGCTTCATGTCAGGGGAGGTTTCTGTGACTTTGCTGAAGACTAGGAGAGTGCCCTGCTAAGTGATTAGCAAGCGTCTTTGACCTCGTTTATATTTAAAAAGCAGCTCTCAGTGTATTCTGTGTCACGTGTCTGTGTGGCCAAAGCCCGCACGGGTGGCAAGTGCCACCTTAGCCGTGCTAGCTAGAGTTGTGTTGTAGGAATTAGTCAGGGAGTTGTTGTGAAAAGACCCCCGTGCTTGTGAGGGACCCAAAATACCTACCGGAAGAACTCTCTTTGCAAATGTGATGTGTATGTGGCTCAGCACGCTTTATTTCTCCTGTCCTTAAAACCCTTATGGCCCCAGCATTCTGAAGTCACTGGGCCCAGGCTGGCTTTTCTTTTGTAATGGAAATGGCGAGGGGTGACGGCCTCACAGTTCCTCACCTCAAAAGTCCCTTGAGGTCCTTCTGGAGTGGAGGAAGTGGAATCTCCACAAGTTCTCTCTTATTCTGGCCATTGGGTTTGTCACCTTGGGGCTGACTAAGAAGTCTTTTACAAATGAATTCAGCACGCGCTATGTGAGGTGCCATTATCAGCAGAGCAGGAACACTAGAAATGAGATCTTTGGTCAGGCCCACTGCTGCCTTCCTTTCTATCTCAGGGCATGAAACCGTGAGGAAGGAGACGTTTGGAAGAAGGTAAAAAAATGCTAGCAAGTCTCAGTGTTTATGAGTCACCAATGTTGAAGGCATGTCTGGAAATGACTAGAGAAGATCTCAGTGCTGGTTCCACCTAGTTGCTAGCGAATCTTAACGTTTACCAGAGAACTCTGTCAACACTATCTTAACTGCCTCCAGAGAATTTGCCGATGTATATTCATTCTCTCAAGATGGGGCACTAGTCAGACATATTGATGTTCACCACAGTTTGGATTTCTCTGTAGAATGATCATTTATTTTTGCAGATCAAGTAAAATCAGAGTTTACAACACACAGAGGTCACTCATTCAACGTTCACTTATTGAATGCCTGTGTGCCAGGCACTGTGCGCCAGACTTTGTGGCAGTAGAAATAAATCTGTCTCCACAGCCACACAACCAGAGGCGGCACATAGCTTGATCCCTGTGACAGAGTCAAGTTGGTGCTGCCCAGATTGTGGTTTTTGCCAAGGAGGCCCCACAGGCTTTTCTACCCCAGGGATGAAGTTTCTACCCCGGGAACCTTTCAAAGCCCCAGGGACTGTTTCCTACCCTGCCGCCTGAGGCTTCAGATGACCTGTATAATGCCTTTTTCTACCTGTCAGTATCCCCTTCTTTTTAACACACCCCTGAAAAAACCTTCTTTGTAGTTCACTTTGACTCTTGAATGTGTGACTTCACTGGCAAGAAACTTCCTTTGATTTCTACTGTTTACAAATCAAACTCAGCCAGTCTTGTTCTGTATCCCAAACATACAGAATGAAACTGATTTGGGTTCCATAAGCAGTGTTTGGGCGTTGCCTTCCTGAAGGTGGCCAGGCTTCCAACCTGTCCTGCTTGTTTCTGGACAAACCTCCCCCTCCCCCGCGCCCCGTGGCTCCTGTCCTCCCCAGACAGGAGGCGGGGAGCTGAGGCTGAAGCTTTCCCGCTGCCTGTCCCCCCTGCCTGTAAAAGCAGCCCCCAGAACTGTGCAGTGGCCCCCTCAGCAACCCGTCCCTGCCCGTGCTCCCATCCAGTCCTCACAGCTTTGCCTCCCCCAGGCAGACAGGAAGTGTCTAATTATGATTTTGTGGCCTGGGTTTTGTTGCATACCACAGATTGTCTATGTAACGTGTAGCGCACACCTCTCTTGGTGCTATTTCATTCCTGCTGTTAGTAAGAGAATGACAAAAATATTCATGTATAGCCAATTGATTGTGACGTGCTTGTGGTCTGTGCTTGCTCAGAAAAACAAACAAACAAACAAACAGTTTTTCCAAGTATAAATAAATGCTAAAGACGAACACCACTTTCTTGATCTTATTTCCTTGGTGAGGCCCAGATGAGTAGGTGAAGGAGCCAACCTTTGCCACTTGAGCCGCTCTCCACGAGAGGCGCTGCGCCCTGCAGTTTGCCTGGGTTCTCCATAACGCAGCTTGACTCTTGTAGATTGCCTCTCAGATACTAATTGCAAGCAGTCAGAGCTAAGTGTTGGGAAAGCGAAGATGGACCGGGAGACGCACTGGCCAACAAGGTAGTGTAACACTCTGACCCTATGTTGCTGGTAGGAGCAACCGCCGGCACCCAGCACCACCTGCCACGCTGGGAGGCCAGGTTCTGACTCCCTAGCCCCTCTGTCAACCGGCAGGGCTGTCAGTTCTAGCTCTTTCTCCTCCCAAGGGATGGCAGAGATGGCTTCCCTTGCTCATTCGATCAAAGGTCATTTTGGAAGTTCCTCCCTCAGGGGGATGGCTCACTGTGTGGGTTGTGGGGGTGACAATCGTGTGTGTACCTAACATGGGGATGCTGAAACAGCCATAAGAGAGGCCCAAATACAGTAACAACCGATCGGGCAGTTGGGAACTCAGTTGAAGGATAGGTTTCTTCCTCCTGGGAGTGGGGAATCATGGAAGGTTTCATGGCGGAGGGAGGCCTGGAGAGTGGGGGCATGTGGATATGCAGGGGCAGGACTGTCAGCAAGTGAGCACATCTAGGGATGGGAATGTGTGGGGGCTGGGTGGGCACTTGAGCGTTAGGGCCAAGTTTGCCCACTTTGTTATCCTGATAGAGTGTGAGACACAAGATTTGATACTCTTGATTTTTCCAACATATGTTGATTGAATACCTATTATGTGCCAGGCACTGTGCTGGGCACTAGGGAAGCCAGGATGACTGAGACCCTGCCTCTGATCACAGTGGGGCACGAAGGAGGAGTCCATTCTAGCTGGTTCCATGGATCAGGGAGGACTTCAGCAATGGGTAGGTGTCCACCAGGTGAACAGAGCCGGGGGTGGCCAAGGCATGCCAGACAGAGGGATCTGCCGAGAAAAGGTGTGGGAGGGGTCAGATGCCGGGTGAACTGAGGTTCTGGGGGCTTCATACACTTGGGGAGGGTTGAGGCAGAGGCTGGAGAGTGGCAGAGCTCGGTGGTGGAGAGACCTGGTGTTGCGTGAGTGGGTGGTTGCTACCTGGGGTCACCATTCCATATGCCCAGATTGCACCCACACCCTTGCATGCTCCCCCATCATGCTGCTCTCCCTCTCCCACACATCAGGCAACACCACAGATCCTCTCTCGCTCTAAGCTAGGAGCCCTGGGGTGGGACTTTTGTTGCTGACCCTGATTTCTGAGTTTTGGGGAGGCAACGGTAGAAACCAAACAAGGGTTATATAAATGAAAACCACAATGGATTTGTTTTCCAGATGAATAGAAAACAGCCCACCCACCTGTCTACTTTTGTGTGAAGCAGAAAACACAAAACTGTTCAATAAATAAATATAGAAGTGCAAATACATAAAAGTAGGAGCTGAGAAAGGTGATAAGAAAGACCAGGAGAGAAGTAGAGAAGTAAAAATAGAGGTGCAGAGAGAAAAAGTCACAGAAAAACACACATAAGAAGACACTGAGGGTAACCTAGGTGAATGAGAGAAAGTGAGATCAACAGAGTCAGAGCGAGGGCAAAAATTGGTCAACAGAGGAGGCAGGAAGTGGGATCAGGTCTTAACATAACTGGGTCAGCCATCTTGACTATATTGACCAATCGTCACAGTCAAATAACCAGTTTAGAGTGCTTGGGTACTAAATTAACTGGATGCCTGAAATGTATGGTTGTCAAATACAGAATTGTCCAACAGATTTTTCACCCATAAGAAATATACTTGGTACTGGAAGTGCCACAATAAAACTGATGTCCACTACCTGGAGCGTTGGATCAGAGACCACCATTTTGTGCGTTTGATTTCAACCAGTGGAACTGAGCTTAAACTTCTGTCTCTTGTCCTCATACAAGTGGGCCTCAGTCACTTGTTAACTTGGCACTGAATATGACAATCTCAAAAGACAGGCCCCAGATCTGTTATCTAGGGCCCAGGGAGCTTCGGATGCTGACGTAGATAAGTTACTGCCACTGCTACTGGTTTAAGCTGCTAGAGGGATCTTAATGCAAGCCCAACCATGTCACACCCTGCTTTAAACCATCCGTGGGTTCCTCGTGGCTGCTGTGGTGTGCAGAAGCTTGTTGTCCTCCCCGGTGCGCCATGCTGCTTCTCACCGCCATGCCTTTGCCCTCGCTGCCCGCTGCCCAGAATGCCCTTCTCCTGCTTCTCCACCCGGCTTACTCATCCTTCAAGACTCCGCTCAGGGGACAGTTCCAGGAAGCCTTTCCCGCACCTTCCAAGCTGGGTAAGATGCTCCCTGTGTGTGTCTTCATGATGGAACTCGCCACATGTACTGTGTCACTCGCTCATGTGTGTGTCTCCTCCCCACTAGGCTGTGCTCCCCCAGGGCAAAGGCCAGGTCCTTCTGCTCATCTTTGTAGCTCTAGCTCCTGGCCCAATGCCTACCACAGAGTGTCTTCTAAAGTGTCTGTTGAATGAATGAGTGAGTGAATGAATGATGATATACACCATCTACCTCCACATTCACCACGGTGCCTCCACAAGGCTTTATTCTGCCTGATAACTAACTATCCCTGCTCCCACAAAATGGGTAGTTTTGAGAGAGGTCACAGCAACAGCAGAGCAGAGCACAGTCAATGGCTGGTTTGATAATGGCCGGCCTCTGGGCCAGCATACCTCTGTACTCTGTGTAGCCACTTTTTCTAAACAGTCCTGACCTCATAAAATCGTGGACTCTTGGTTACAGGGTAATCTAAAGGGTGACTAATCCCACTGCCTGCTCAATGCAGAACTCTAGGATGACAGAAACTCCCTCCCACTCCCTCCCCAAGTCACAGGCATGGTTCTAAATCCAAGCTGTACTACTTACTATCTGTGTGACCTTGACTGAGTCTCTTAGCCTCAAAGAGGTAACAATAATACAAGTATCCATCACTCTCCAAATCTATTTGGTCCCCAAATTCAGGAAACAGGAGTTTGGCCAGCTAAGGATAGCATGTTATTAGAATCTGTTTCCAGAGTTTGGGACAGCCAGTGGCAGAAGCTCTGACTGCAAGAGACACCTGTAAGTCACAGGACCATTGTGAGGGCCCAAAGGGAATGCCTGCAAAAGTCCTCTGTAAACTAGAAAGTGCAACACCCTTGTCAATAGTTCACTTCATGGGGAGTTTGCTGACCACTGCTCTAGTCTCTTGCAACTCTTGATCCCCAGCAGTGTGGTGGCTGGAGCTAGCAAGGTAAATCCCCTCTCTCTGCCACACAACAGTCTGAGACCAAGACTCTAACAATGGTGTCCTCCCCTCCCCAGCCCTTCATCTGGCCTCTCTTCTCTGTGCACATCCTATAAATCACCTGGTGCAGATTCCATTTCTGCAATTACGCGTTCATTTGAAGGGAGCCCCTCTGGACACAGGAAACCAATTTTGATTAATTGCTCAAGACCCCATTCTTTGTTTAGATGGCGGCTGGGGGAAGACAACAATTGATTTGCAAGTTCCCAGGAGCACAGAGTTAGACAAGCACTGAGCCACTTCTGTCTGGCTGCCTTAGTCCAGCACTTCACATTTTAAAAAGACCATTAGCAGGATTATCAGATTCCTGGCAGCCAGGACAATCAGCTGTGCCCTTGATTTTGCCTTCTTGGTGTGAAAACAACCAAGGATACTTTGTAAAATGTTCTTACACAACTGGAAATTATTTAGTCCTTCTTAGCAGGTCAGATCTAGAAAGGATATTTAAAGACAGCAAAAATAAATACATAAGTAAATAACCAGGCAGAGAACACAGTCGCCTAGCCCCATAGTGCAACCATTTCCCTGTATGCTGGCCCAGAAGAACATGTCTGCCTGGAGGGAATCCAGAGTGGTGGAGAGAGGTGTGAACTAGGAACCTGGAGAGAAGTGTGAGCTAGGAACCTGATGCAGGTCTCTGGTCGGGCTTTTGGTAAAATGCAGAGTTGGTGCAGCCTAGGAGAAGGGAGTGAACATTTACTTGGCCTTTGCATACTTTAGAGAGTCTATGGGTAGCATCTCCAAGGACAGATCAAGACTCAGTGATTAAGTAACTAAGTCACACTACTTGTACGTGGTAAGTCAGGATTTGAACCCAGGTTTGGGTGACTCTAAAACCCATCCTTTGTCCAGTACTAGGACTCCTGCTATAACAATGTACATTCTCCTGAACAGCGGTCTCCTCATGCTGTCTCTGCTCGCTCTGAAACCTTCAATGGCTCTTCATGCTCTCGTCTATGGAAAATGAGTCACAGGAAAGTCACAGATGCTGAGTTTGATCAGCACAGTTTATTCTGACTCCTTGCCCAGAATTAAACCTTGTGGGAGCAGCATTTTTTCTCGCTGTGTCCTAGCTGCTCTTTCTGTGGTGGTGGACCATGTCTGGGTAGACTGTGTGGCCCTGGGCTGGTGGGCTGATCGACAGCCACACAGGTAGGGCTTACAGGTGTGAGTGTGGATGGACATTCTTAGGTTGGGATGCCCCTGCTTTCTGGGGCTTTTTTGCTAAATGCCAGGAGGTAAACCTGGTGGCAGGGAATGGGGCGGTGTCCTTGTGCAGGAAGAGGTGAGCCTGTTGGAGGCCTCGGCCCAGAGGGGCAGTGTCTCAGGAGATGCAGTCAGGATCTCTGAGTTGGGACCTGCGGAAGTCATTGATCCCAGCCAGGACCAGTCAGGGTCATCTCAAGTCAAACCCATTCAGATGTCTGCAGACAAATTTGGAATCTCTATGTTTGAAGTTACATGCATGAGGGATATTGCAGAGAGGAAAGAGCTCCTCTCTGGGTCCCGACATTGCCCCATCTGCACTAAGTGACCTGAGGCAGTGTATTTCCCCTTGCTGGTTCCCACTTCTGAAAAATAGAGGGGAAGAGCTTCCTATCTCCCTGAATAATACGATTGCTGTGAGAATCAGATGCCATATTGTTTGAAAAGTCCTTAGAAAGCCTTAAAGAGATGTCATAATTTGGGGGGATAAAAATAGTGCCGAGGCAGGTGTTGAAAATAAGAAAACATCTGTATGTCATGTAAATGCAGTGGTCAGAATTGATCTTGTGTGAGCTATTGTTAAACTGCATTTAGAATGCAGGCCTCCTATTATGTGCCAGCCATGCTAGAGCTGTCTGGATCTCCAGGGTATTCAATGACCTGGCACATAGTAGGCATTGATTAAATGTTATGGAAGCAAAGCGGGACAAGGAGGTGGGAAGAAGGGAGGGAGACAGAGATGAAGCAGACATGATCCCTGCCCTCAAAAGGCCCAGTCTGGAAAGGCAGCTACAAAACTGTTCAAATTGACCTAATGGGGGCTGCTGCGAGGAGGGGTGAGGGGATGCTGTAGGAACATAGAAGGAGGCAGAGGGTCAGAGGTGGTTTCACTTAGGAAATGGCCTTGGAACTGAATCTGGTCACTGAGAAGGGGCTTACCAGGCAGATGGGCAGGGGTGGTGTTCTGGCAGCCGGCACTGATGAGTCTGAGAGAGAACTAGAGCAGCTGAGGGCTGATCAACAGAGGTATAGGCTCTGGAGTGAAGGAGGTATGTCCTGTTTGGAGACCACACCTGCAATATGGCTTTCAGTTCTGGGGGTCTCACTTTCCAGGGGACAGAGCCCACTGAGATGTGTTGTGGGGGGAGCAGTCAGGAGTGTGAGGGCTGTGGAAAGCAAGTGTCTGAGCTCTGGGCATATGTTGCCCAGAGATGCCAGGAATAAGAACACAATTGCTGTCCCTTTCAAATGTCTGAAAGGCTGTCTTAGGGCAGCCCCTAAAGGGTGGGCCCAGGAGGCAAAACCCTCACAGTGCAGTCATGGGAGGGAGTGGCACTGGCTAGATGCAGGTTTCTGTTCAGGGTCTAACCCATGGAACACCAACGAGGAGGCTGCCTCGCCCGGGCATGTGCGGCCCATCATAAGCAGTGCAAACGGTGGCTGGGTGGCCAGCTGGCAGGGAGATG
Source organism: Tarsius wallacei (assembly GCA_963574415.1). Taxonomy (NCBI): domain Eukaryota; kingdom Metazoa; phylum Chordata; class Mammalia; order Primates; family Tarsiidae; genus Tarsius; species Tarsius wallacei. The sequence continues at coordinate 14,744 of CAUYQG010047717.1, forward strand.
GCAGCCGGCAGTCTGTCCTTCCAGTCTGGGAAATTCTTGATTTGGCTCTATGAAGTTGTGCGTGCATGGACAGAGAGGGAAGACTTCAGCCAAGTGACAGCTCAGCTCCTTAAGAGAACTTTGAGCCTCTCTGGTTTGAGGAGACACCGTCTGATGAGGCTCAGAGCCCGGTCTGGTGGTCGTGCCTGAACCCTGTGGTAGCATCGCGATCATGGTGTGTGTTTTCAGGTCTGCCTCCTGCTCCACCCCAAGGGCTTTTCAAGTCAGGGCTCCGAGCTCAAGTCTTGCTCACTTCCGTGCCCCCAGCCAGGGCTTGACACAGAGCAGGGCTCGGTGGATTTTGTTCAATGAATGGATAAAAAAGAAAACAGTAAAAGAGACTAAAGAGAAAAAGCCACACCAGCCCTGTGTTCCTTTCACAAATACCAGCCAGGTACGACTCTCAGTCACACACTGTGCTAGATGCTTGTGACACAAAGATGAACAAAACACAGCCCCACGGTCTAGTGGGAGAGGCAGATAATTACCAAACAGCATGATAATTACTAAAATAGAGGCTCCCATGGAGTCCTGCGGGGGAGAGAGGCCGAGCGAGGGTTCTTGTTTTGAGAGCTCCTTGTCTCCTGCAGATTCTTCTTAAGAATAATGAGCCTTTCCAAGATGGTTTCCTTGGCAATCCCCTCGGTGGCCACGTTCCTATCACTAACAGCTTTGTTTGTAGCTGAGAAAGCGGGCACACATACAGGGTCCATGGAGACAGGCAGGAGGGGAACAGAGCCTTGAAATCACCCTGCCAGGACCCTGTGGCACCACTGGACTGAGCCTCACTCTTCCCCTCCAGCCCATCTTTACTCCAAGCGAGTGTGTGCCATCCCTTCCCCGAACCTCCTGAGATGTTGAGAGGCCCGTGTGTTAATCCCGGGTCTGCTGTCCATTAGCTGTGTGGCTGTGGGAAAGTCACTTGCCCACCCTGGGCCTAGGTTCCCATCTGCAGAGTAAGATAATTAAACCAGATCACCAAGTCCCTCCTTGGAACTAACATTTACTAAACATCACTTGTATTCCAGGGGCCATTCCATGAGCATTCACGTAAGCAAATCCTCCCTGAAGGTGGGTGCTATCATCCCCCTTTTCCAGATGAGGAAACTGAGGCTGGGAGGTGCCATGATGCCATCCCATGGCTGGGAAGAGTTAGGTTAGCATTTGACCTAGCTCTTCTGGCTCAAGCCCAGTCTGTGCTCTTTCTCCTCCAGCAGGTGGTTTTTTACATTATGCTGAATAACATGTTACAACATCTAGCACTGAGTCTGGCACATAGTTACTGCTCAGTAAATATGGGTTTCTTTCTTCCTCAGGGTTTTTCCACCCTGTGGAAGGCCGGAGATTCAAGGGCAGTGTCCAAAGGCTCCCTGACTTTTGAACAGGGCCCTATGCCAGAAGCATTTCCCCAGCTCTGGGCTGCTTTGATGGTACAACAGGAGGCGACCTGGGAAGAAAAAACACATGGGCAGATTAGAGGATTAGAGCTATGGGCAGGAGTCCGTGGGAGGGAATGAAGCCCCTTTTCCATCCCGTCAAAGGCAGGGCTCAGGAAGCATGGATCCAGAGTCCCTGTGTGTGCACGCAGGAGGCATTGCCTGTCTCCGTGGCAACAGGAGGAAGGGCAGACAATGAAGTGTCTAAGACTCGTTATGTCTCCGGTAACCTTGGAGCATTGCGTTTTGCAAATAGGACAGAGCCTGGCACAGAAACGTTTCTTGTTTATTCATTTATTTGACACGTATTTAGTCCGGGCCTACCCTGAGTCAGGTACTGTTTTAGGTAGAGATGATACAGTGATGTGCAAGACTGACATGGCTCTTGCCCTCTGAACACTTCAGTCTAGTAGGGGAACGCTGATATGAAAGAATGCAAGGAATTTGCTGTGACGGAAGAGGAAAGAAAGTGCCAGGGACCAGGAGAGCCTGTGGCAGGGGGCTGGCCATGACTGTGCTCCAGGGAGTTGAGGGAGGGAGGCTGAGTAGGCACTGGCCAGGTGAAAAGGGAGCAAGAGAATATTCCAGGAGTAGGCACATGAAGCGGGAAGGAGCAGGGTATGCTGAAGAAAAAGGAGTAAAGTCCTGGGGGCAGAGCACAGAGAGCCAGGGAAGGCGGGGAGCAGGCTGGCCTGCTAGGGGAGCCACGTGATAGATTTTATTTTTAGTTTTTGAGTTGAGGGTCTCACTCTGTCACCCAGGCTGGAGTGCAGTGGCACAATCACGACTCACTGCAGCCTCAACCTCCTGGGCTCAGGTGATCCTTCTGCCTCAGCCTCCTGAATAGCTGGGACAACAGGCACAGGCCACCACACCCAGTTAATTTCTTCATTTTTTTGTAGAAAGGACCCAGGGTGGTCTCAAACTTCTGGACTCAAGCAATCCTCCCACATTGGCCTCCCAAAGTGCTGGGGTTACAGGCATGAGCCACTGCGCCAAGCCCAGATTTTATTCTTTATTCTTAGTACAAGGAGAAGCCATTGAAGGTTGTAAGCAGGGAAAGGATGGGACCAGGTTTGCTGTCTTTAAAGATCATTCTGACTTCTGTATGAAAATGGATTAGAGGAGAGTAAGAAAAGATGGAACAGGAGACACCAGACCGGAGGCTGTGACTGTGGTCCAGAGAAGTGACGGCATAGCAGGTGGTAGGGAGGCAGAAGGGAAATAGTTGAGAGATAAAAGTTAGGAGCTGAACTAGATGGGACCTGATGGGCTGGGTGAGGGTTTCGAGGAAGAGGGTGACTTCAAGGATGATTCTGAGTTTCTGGCTGGGATCATGGGCTAGAGGATGAGTCAGGTTTCAGCAACAATCTGTACACCTTTCTGTTTGACCTTGTTTGTTTCAGATACTGTACTGGGCATCAAGGCTGCAGGCAAGGAGGATGGCCCTGCCCTCAGGAGGCTCACGGTCTCACAGCAGTTGGGGTCTGTGACTGTGGAAAGACACTGTAAAGTGGTGTGCAAGGGGGATGCAAACAAAACTCATCTAGAGAGGAGATGGGAGCTGAGCCTTTGAGGACAGGCAGCCTTTGAGGGAAAAGTGGGGCAAGCAGGAAGAGCAGAAACAGGCACAGCACTGAGTGTGTAAGCTAGCACGAGAGGACCATGCCAGGAGATGGGGTCACAGGAAGGTCTGCCTTCCCCTAGAGTCAAGGAGATAAAGTAACAGATGTGGGAGCATTTGATAAGTTGTTATTACAGTTATAACAGTCATGGACTTATTTGTGGAATCCCCCAAGCACTCTACAGATAGAAAGAATTATGATTTCGGATTCCTGCCTAACAGGGTCCTCTGATCCTCTGTTGTAACTGTCCCAAGCATTTATATTGTTATCCTCATTTTACAGGTGGGGAAACTGAGCTCTATCATGGTTAAGCAAGTGCTCAAGACCTTCAGGAGATGAACAGCAAGAAGCTAGGATAAACCCAGCAGGTCATTCTGGTTTCTAGAGGCTAGGCTTTCAGGACACACAGGCTGGAGAAGGGGCCTCTGTCGTGTGCTGTCTTGAGAAGTTTTGCAGCTGGCCCAGGGCACCAGATTCATTTGTGCAGGTTGGGCCATGCCCAAGGATAGCTGGCCTGTGGCCTGAGTGGGGCTGATGGCAGCCACTTCTGCCCCTCAGTCACACAGACGCACTGTGAGCGCTGCCCTCGCCAGCCTTATTGGAGAGGCATTTTGAACGTGGGGAGATGGGCTGGGAATGATGGGATCAAGTGATGACTCGTCAGGGTCAGTGAGGATTTCATGGCACCCTTGAGGTTGGTTATGTGCATAGAAAAACTGTCCGGCTGCCTTGGTTTTTAAGATGAATGCTTGCTGGGTGCAGTGGCTCACGCCTGTAATTCCAGCACTTTGGGAGGCAGAGAGGAGAGGACTGCCTGAGCCCAGGGGTTTGAGACCAGCCTGGGCAACTTGGTGAGCCCTCGTCTCTACAATAAACAATAAAAATTAGCCAGGTGTGGTGGCATGCTCCTATAGTTCCAGCTACTTGGAAGGCTGGGGTGGAAGGATCACCTGAGCCCAACAGGTAGAGGCTGCAGTAGCCATAAGCACGCTACTGCACTCCAGCCTGGGTTACAGAGTGAGACTCTGACTCAAAAAAAAAAAAAAAAAGAAGTTCAATAAGATATATATATTTCATGATAGGCACATTTCATACATGCTGCATAGGAAACTAAGCAGGGAAGGGGAACGGTGTGGGATGGGTGTGGAATTTGCATCTTTGGGTAGACTGTGCAGCTAAGGCCTCACTGAGATGGTGACAGAGGAGGAAAGAGCTGAGGGAGGTGAGGAGAGAGCCCTGTGGAAATCTGGGGATGGAAGTTGCAATGAGAGAATATTCCGAGCTTCCTACTGATTTTTCTCTGTAAATATATTTGTCATTGAGAAATAGTCATGTCTCCCCAATTTTGATGAAAATTGGTGCTGTGTTGTTGTTTGGCAGTATGGTCAGACTTAAGATCAGAGTTATCTTGATGGTTCACACAACAAAGACATGGTTTAGAACCTCTCACACTTTGAGTACATTGAGGCTGTAGCCAGGTGTAGTGTGTATGCTTCTATAAGGTAGATCTTTTTCAAATACATGTATAAATAGCCTCTCACTTAAGTGGCTCAGTCCAGTTTTGTAAGCTGTTTATAGCTACTTGAATAACATGCTTTACACAATCCAAACTATTACTTGAACCTAGTGGCAGGATAGTCAACTATCACTGGAACCAATACGCTACAAGTGGGAGACCATTTTTTAATCAGTGGACATAAGGCTGACAGACTATTTACTCCACTAACTTCAGGGATAATGGCTTAAGTAAGTAGGAAAGGCTGACCAGTATCATTGACCACAAGCCTGAATCCAGCACATTACAGTATGAAGTCACCAATTGGTCACAGTTGATGACATCACAATGAGTTTTACCCTACAAAGTCCAAACCATCTTCAGGCTTAGGCTTATTTCTCCTAAGGGTGTGTAGTGGCTGGGAGGGATTTTTTTGTTGCTATTCTTGTATTTTAAACAGTTAAAAAGACTGGTTTCTTTTTCATGCTGAACTCTTACTTAGGAAAATTGGTTTGTATCTGTGGCAAAGGTATTCAGTAATACATTCTTCCCTTTTCAGGTCACAGAATTGTAAGAAAATCAAAGAGTGTCATTTACAGCTGCCCTGCAGTGGTGTGGCCCAAGGCTTTGAACATAGCTGAAGATCCGACACTGATTCCATGCATCTGATAGGTATGTAATACAATTCTCAGTTGTGCATTGTGTGTTTTACCCCATCTTTTACAGTAGGCTTCTTTTTAAAGGTACAGCCCTCACTGAGCTTCCTCTTCTAATAATTGGATAGGCACTGTGTCCATGTATACTCAATAACTAGAGTTTTTAATTATGAGGATCATGAGAGTTTGTTCTCAGTGATTGGAAATGACCTATTTGTTAAGTTCCAACACCCCTGAACCCAGTCTAGACTTAAAGTCTCAGAAAAGGTTATTATTTAGCACTTGATGTCCTGATTTTTAGAAGCATGACTTTCTGACATATATTCACACAGTTTGTCTGACACCTTGTGTTCATTAGGCTTTGATCAGCATCGTAGCTATGTTCTTAATGCTCAACATTGAGCAAAGAAAGGCAGGGTTGGCTGGGCAAGATGGCTCATGCCTGTAATCCCAGCATTTTGGGAGGCAGAGGCAAGAGGAATGCCTGAGCCCAGGGCTTCAAGACCAGCCTGGGCAACTTGACAAGACTTCATCTCTACAATAAATTTTAAAAAATAAAAATTAGCCAGGCGTGGGCCCATGCCTGTGGTTCCAGCTACTTGGAAGGTTGAGGTGGAAGGATCATCCAAGCCCAGTAAATCAAGGCTGCAGTGGCCATTGTACTCCAGAAAAAAATTTAAAAATTAAAAAAAGAGAAAGTCAGGGTTATTTTGGTAACCTAGTATCTTTAAAGGCTATCAGAGTACCCTGATATTTCTATAAACTTCAGAGCTGGGAAAGAATTTGAGGTGACCCTGTTTGTCCTCCTGGATTGCTAAGGAAAAGACCGTCTACACTGGAATCTCTGAAGGCTGATGTGAACTATTCCTTGTGGCATGCACTCTGCTGTGTGTCCTTATAGTTAAGCAGCTTTATTTACACCTAACTGAAATCTCTATTGGGAAAGATCCAGCATGAACTCATTTGTGGTGTCTTTAAGGGAAGGAAACCACAGCTGCCAAATGCCAATCGTATATTATTCTTTTCTCTATAGTGTAGGATGGCTGGCTCACAGTAACATGCCAAAATGAATAGCTTATGATTTATAATGTGTTGTTCTTTTGTGATTTTAATAATACACATTTAGTGTAGGTGACTTAGAAAGTTATACAAGTTTGATGAACGAGTCATGAGGGACTACTTTCAAATCTATGTATTGGCTTCCAATTTCTTGTGAATCACACAGTCGGCACACACACTCTCCTGATGACTTGGCTAGCTGGCTCAGGGTTCACAGACACTGGCTTCTTGTGTTGTGTGCCAGATTCTTATGATTATGTTCTGTTAATCAAAAGCATTGGGTCAGGGAGAGATAAGGGAACTAGCATCAGAAACCCATTGTGACCTCATCAACTTGTCACCCTGATTTTGAGCCAATAATTTTTCTCCTCTAGATTTTAATTTCCTCAAGTAAAACGAGGGTCAAATGAAGGCACGGTTCTTAAAATTTTATTGTCAAGGACCTTTTTAAGAAGCTGATGACTGGTGTGGGAATCGTTTTTTATTATTTATTTGTTTTTCAGTTTTTTAGAGACGGGTTCTCATTATGTTGCCCAGGCTGGTCTCAAACTCCTGTACTCAAGCAGTCCTCCCACCTCTGCCTCCCAAAGTGCTGGGATTACAGACATGAGCCACCACACCTGGCCAGAATTTTTTTTAAAAGTAGATATGGGCCGGGCGTGGTGGCTCGAGCCTGTAATCCCAGCAGTTTGGGAGGCCATGGCAAGAGGACTACCTGAGCTCAGGGGTTCAAGACCCACCCCGGCTACTTGTTGAAACCTCATCTCTACAATATATCAAAAAATTAGCTGGGCATGGTAGCGCGTGCCTGTAGTTCCAGCTATTTGGAAGGCTGAGGTGGAAGGATAGCCTGAGCCCAGCAGGTGGACTCTGGGGTGGCCATGAATGTGCCACTGTACTCTATCTAGCCTGGGTGATAGAGTGAGAACCTGACTCAGAAAAAAAAAAAAAGGCAGATATATGCATCCACAAATACTCAGGAACTTTAAGGACACCTATGGAGCTCTCTAAATAGCTCAGTCTTTGCCAAATCACATGTATGTGTGATTCTAGTTTCTTCTATCATTCAAATTATATTAGGCCCCTGCCTAAAACTCTCTAATGTTTTCCTTTTAAATAAGAATGAAGGACCAGGCATGTGGGCTCAAACCTATAATCCCAGCACTTTGAGAGACTGAGGCAAGACCTCATCTCTACAAAATATCAAAAAATTAGCCAGGCTTGGTGGTATGCACCTGTAGTTCCAGCAACTCAGGAGGCTGAGATGAAAGGATCGCCTGTGCCCAAAAATTTGAGGCTGCAGTGAGCCAGGATCACACCCCTGAACTCCAACCTGGGCCACAGAGTGAGAACCTGTCTCAATCAATCAATCAATCAATTAGTCAATCAATAACTTAAAAAATAGAATCATTTTAAACATGCAATCTAGGCCAGGCACAGTGGCTCACGCCTATTATCCCAGCACTTTGGGAGGCCGAAGTGAGAGGATTGCCTAAGCCCATGGGTTCGAGACCAGCCTGGGCAACTTGGCGAGACCTCGTCTCTTCAATAAATCAAAAAAATTAGCTGGGCATGATGGCATATGCCTGTAGTTCCAGCTACTTAGAAGACTGAGGCGGAAGGATCACCCAAGCCCAGCAGGTTGAGGCTGCAGTAGCAGTGAGCGTGCCACTGCACTCCAGCCTGGGTGACAGAGTGAGATGCCAACTCTCTATATATGATAGAGCCATACATACTATGGAATACAATAAAGTTATTTATAAGTAATTTTTTTTAGTTGGTGTCTCACCCTGTCACCCAGGCAGGAGT
>CAUYQG010047719.1:0-10875 GCA_963574415.1 Tarsius wallacei
CTATCTGAGGATGGGGAGACACCTCTTATCAACAAGGGTACCTGAACGAAATATTTTTGTATGCCTAACCCCTAACTGTACCCCACAATAACATAATAAAATAAAATAAAATAAAATAAAATAAAATAAAATAAAAAAAAAGATGGACAGGTGGGAAAAGATGTGAATACCATACATACTGCTCATACACCCCTTTTTGACCAAAAGAGTTGCAAAAACATTACGATCCAGCTTTTTATTTGTATTTCAGTAAACAAATAAATGCTCTGGCTGGATGTAGTGGTTCACACCTGTAATCCCAGCACTTAGGAGGTAAGGCAGGAAGATTTCTTGTGGTCAGGGATTCAAGACTAGCCTAGACAATATAGTGAGACTGTCTCTCTAAAAGAAATTTTTAAAAATTTCCGACAGTAGTGCATGCCAGCACTCCTAGTTGCTGGGGAAGCTGACGGAGGAGGATTGCTGAGCCCAGAAGTTCAGGACTGCAGTGGGCTATGCTCACATCACTGTACTTAAGCTCAGTGGATATAAAAACCATTCAAGAGTAATTTAAGGTTATAGTGAAGATGATTAGTCATGGAATGTGCATACTCAAGGGAAGGACATCCAATCGGAGATGGAGAAAAGTTGTAGGAAACAAGAAAGAGAGTATTTTATTGAAAGACTACAATTGATAGAATTGGTGCTTGAACTCAGATTGGTCTAAAAATCCATGCCCCTTACTACTACACTGTGTAAGATAGTTGGGCCATTGTATTTGTGATTTTACACCAGGAACAAGTGTGATGTGGCATATGCATTCAAGATATAAAAATTATATATAGCAATTATATAATGAGTCTAAAGTGGTTATAATAAACATTTATATATTTTTTAACTGATTGCTGACAAGCTTTATATCTGGGTATAGTAGTTGTTTACCATCATGATGAGTTTTAAAGAAAACCATGCTTCTCCTACTTGCCTAAATGTATTTCCTTTATACCTTTTTACTTTGCCTGTAACTTATTGATATTTTATCTCTTGACTTAGGGCAGTGTTTCTCAAATATTTGTGTACTTTAGAGTTACCTAGGTAACTTGATTTTTTTAAAAAAACCTGCACTTTACCTCAAAAATTCTATTTCAGTGGGGCCACACTTTGAGAAACACTGATTTACACAGTTATTCCCTCAAGAATGTTCTTTAAAAAGAAAATATGAAACTGGTATCAATACGGTGGAAGAATAGCAGAAATTTAGTCCCCAAATGAATGGATTTTTATTACAAAGCATAACATCAGAAATAATTCAGGCAGAAAAACTTCCAGGTAAAGTCAGGATGAAACTGTTCTCAGTTGTGAAGCGGTAGTTTGGAGGTCCACCTGTTAGAGGCTGGTAGAGCAAGTCAAGAGGATAGTGAATTTACAATTTAGCCATGTGAATTGTAATGGGCTTTCCTCTTCTTTCTGTAAATGATCACCTTGTTAAATGGTGAGCACATACATCCTAGTAAATAAAACAGTTTCTATATTTTGCCAAGCTTTTCTATAAGGGCTGTGCTACTCCATAGCAAATATAATATTCAGCCTTAGTCATATGTTTCAAATCTGTGGGAAAGCATGCATTCAGCAGCAATTCATCATGCACATCTGTAACAGTGCTATAGTTTAAAATAAGCAGCTTATATTATTGATAAAAAATTCTTGACTTTTAAAACTCTCTTTGCTTTAAAAATACATTATATTCTTAAATTCAACCCAGATTGGATTTTACTATTTTTTATTGATTTGGGGATATATATTTTATAGCAGAGTAAAATGGATAGAAAAGAAGATATTAACTAGGTTTTTGGGTAAAGAAAAAATCAGCAATAAGCAAAATCAACAAAAAGAAAAAAGAAAAAAATAATAATATGTTGGTTGTTTAATGGCTTAACATGATCAGCTTTAAATCCAATTACATAGTAAGTAAAAAGAGTGACATTCAATATCATTCAGTAAAGATGAGTTTATCAGTTCTGAGCCAAAATGGACAAGAAAATAAACAGCTCTAAAAAGATAAAAGCAAAACAGATGCTGTTGCTGTCAAGATAGTATACTGTAGTAGGTCAAACTGCTGGCTTCTTGCCCTGGTCCAACCCTAGAATTGCCACAGAAGAAAAATGGTTTTGAATAGACATAAAGAACCGACATAAAGACTGGGAGAACTCCCTGGAGAGGGAGAGGACAGCCTGAGGTGTGGGAGGGTAAGAAGCCTTGTCTCTTTGCCACATTCTTGTTGATGTATTTCCCTCTTTCAGTAACATGATACAATAAAGCAGCAAACTATGCCCAGCACCTCAGCTGTAAGTAGATAACATCAGGACCAACCCAGAGCACTTCTAGGGAATAAGTAAACCTAACAGAAGCATGGTATTGGGCTTCCTGTGAGCATCCTGACTCTCTCTCCTTCTCCCTAAGTCTTACATAGACAAGAACAAGGCTACTGGAGAAAAGGGAGAAAAACCTCTCAGAGGAGAGTGATACCAAAAGCAAAGGAATATAGTGTTTTCTTTGAAGGTCAGACTCTTGTGTTAAAGAGGCAGGAGGAAAGGGAGTCAAGAACAGGATTTGGGAACTTGGACTTTCCATCCTGAATAATATATCCTTAAGTCCACACCAATTGAGTAAGTATGACTCACCTGTTTACATTACCCACCAATATACCTGATGATCCAAGAAAAAAAAAACTTATAGCTATCCAAAAACAAAGAAATAGAAATGTTGATAGAGACAGAGATACACATATAGATATGCATAATCTCATACACAGTACATAGATATATGCATATATAACATATATAACATAATGTATATATTATATATTATACACACAACAGAATGAGAACACAGTTCTAATAAACTAGAGATAGCACGCTGAACAAACTATAGTGATAAAGGACAAATTAAGAATTTTTTATAGCATAAAAATATTCACAGAAATTGAGATATTGGTAACATTTTAAAAACTATTATATGAAATAGGTGAAATGTTATTTAAGAAAAATCTATTAGTTGAAATTAATAAAAATAAAGAAAGCAAGAAAAAAGGAGCCAAGCTATTCTTGTATAATAACTGCTGGGAAATAAATAAAAGAAACATAAAAAGAAAAATTAAGAGGTGCGGAAGAGTGATATATTTTCATTTTGTTTTAAGAGTTTGAAAATTAATTTATTGTTCATTTTTGTAGCATAAGTTATTTAGACCATACTTTTGTTTGTTTATTTTTTTAAAATTTTTGACTCCTGGGGTACATGTGAAGATTTGTTGCATAAAAAGCCCTCTTTCACTCCCAGTAGTGGGCATGGCACCCAGTGGGTGGTTTTGTATTCCTTATTCCCTACTACTTTCCTCTAATATTTAGCAGAACCCAGTGTCTGTTGTTCCTATTATTATGCCCATGTGTGACCCAATGTTTAGTGCCTACTTATGAGTGAGAACCTACAGTATTCATTTTTTAAAAATTATTTATTTATGTATTTATTTATTTTTTGAGTTGGAGTCTCACCCTGTCGCCCAGACTGGAGTGCAGTGGCTGCTCCCGGCCACTGCCGCTTCGACCTACTGGGCTCCGGTGATCCTTCTGCCTCAGCCTTCCGAGTAGCTGGAATTACAGGCATGTGCTACCACGCCTGGCTGATTTTTTGATTAATTGTATAGATGAGATCTCGCCAAGTTGCCCAGGTAGGTCTCAAACCTGCGGGCTCAGGCAATCCACTCACCTCAGCCTCCCAAAGTGCGGGATTACAGGCTGAGCCACCGAGCCCAGTTCAGTATTCATTTTTTTGTTTCTGTGATAATCCACTTAGAATGATAGTCTCCAGCTGCCTCCATGTTGCTGCAAAAGACATGATCTTGTTCCTCTTTATGACTGTGTAGTATTCCATAGTGTTAATAGACCACATTTTTTAAAACCATTCCATCTTTGTTGGATATCTGAAATGAGTCCACATTTTTGCTATCGTGAATAGGGCTGCAAAAAACATATGAATGCAGGTGTCTATTTGGTAGAGAACTTATATTCCTTCGAATATATTCCAGAAGTGGGGTTGCTGGATTACTCAATTTTTAGTTTTTTGAGATATATCCACAGTGTTTTCTACAAAGGTTGAACTAGTTTACATTCCCACAAAAGGTGTAGAAGCATTCCATTTTCTCCACAGTCAGTTGTTTTTTTTTAACTTTTTAATAATATCCATTCTGACTAGTGTGAAGTAGTATCTCAATGTAGTTTTGATTTGCATTCCTCTGATAATTGGTGATGCTGAGCACTTGTTCATATGTTTGTTAGCTGCTTGTATGTTTTCCTTTGAGAAGTGATGGCTAGTGTCCTTTGCTCACTGTTTAATGGGGTTAGTTTTTGTTGTTGTTGTTGTTGTTGTTTCCATCAATTCATTTGAGTTTCTTATAGATCCTGGATGTTAGACTTTTGTCAGATGCATAACTTGAAAATATTATTTTTCTATTTCATAGGTTGTCTATTTACTCTCTTGATGGATTCTTTTGCTATGCAGAAGCTTGTAAGTTTGATAAACTCCCATCTGTCAATTTTAATTTTTGCTGACTTTGCTTTTGAGGACTTGACTATGAATTCATTGTCTAGGCCGATGTATAGGAGAGTCTACCCTAGATTTTCTTCCATGATTCTTATAGTTTGAGGTTTACATTTAAATTCTTGATCCATTTTAAGTTAAATTTTATAAATAGTGATGGAGATACAGTTTAATTCTTCTGTATGTGATTATCTAGTTTTCCCAGCACCATTTGCTAAATATGGGTTCTTTTCCCCAATGTTTGTTTTAGTCATCTTTGTCTAAGATGAGTTGGCTGAAGTTCTATGGTTTTATTTCTTAGTTCTCTATTCTGTTCAATTAGTTTATATGTCTATTTTTGTACCAGTACCACGCTGTTTTGGTACCAGTGCCAGCCTTATAGTGAAGTTTGAAGTCTGGGAGTGTGATGCCACCAGTTTTGTTCGTTTTGCTGAGGACTACATTAGCTATTCAGGCTGTTTTTGCTTATGTGTGAAATTAAGTATTGTCTTTTCTAGGTTTGTGAAAAATGTTTCTGGTAGTTTGATAGAGATTGCATTAAATATGTAGATCGCTGTGGGTGATATAACCACTTTGACAATGTTGATTATTCCAATCCATGATCATGGAATGTTATTACATTTGCTTGTGTCATCTTTGACAAGTTTTTTGTAGTTCTCATAAGTATAAAGATATTTCAATATTTCAGTTAGATGAACCCTGACATATTTATTTTTCTTTTTCCCCTGTGTGTGTGACTATTGTGAATGGGGTTGTGTTTTTGATTTGGTTTTCTGTCTGCTTGTTATTAATGTATAGAAATGCAACTGGTTTTAAGCATTGATTTTGTATTCCAAGACTTTACCAAAGTTGCTTATCAGTGCAATAAGGTTTTATTGTTGTTGTTGTTGTTTGTTTTTTGTTTCTTTTTTTTGGGGGGGAGGCAGAATTTCTAGAGTTTTATAGTTATAGAATCATATCATCTGTGAAAAGAGATTTTTATCTTCCTTTATTCTTATTTGAATACTTCAAATTCCTTTCTCCCTCCTGATTGCTCTGGTTAGGATTTCCAGTACTATGTTAAATAAGAGTGCTAAGAATGGGTTTCGTCTTGTTCCAGTTCTTAGGGGGAACACCTCCAGTTTCTGCCTGTTAAGTACAATGTTGGCTGCATATTTGTCATAGATGGTTCTAATTGTTTTGAGGAATGTTGTTTCAACACCTAGCTGTTTGAGGGTTTTTATCAAGAAGTGATGTTTGATTTTATCAGAAGTTTTTTCTATGCTTATTGAGATAATCATGTGGTTCTGAGTTTTACATCTGTTTATGTGATGGATTACATTTATTGATTTGCATATGTTGAACATACCTTGCATTCCAGGAATGAAGCACACCTGATCACGAATGGTCCTTGTAACGTGCTCATGGATGTCATTTGCTAGTATCTTATTGAGAATTTTTGCAACTATGTTTACCAGTGAAATTGGCCTGTAGTTTTCACTCTCTGTTGGGCCTTTGCCAACTTTGGGTAACAGGATAAAATTGGTTTCAAAGAATGAGCTAGAGATTATTCATTTTTTTCTTGGTTGTTTGGAATAGTTTTAGTAAAGATTGTTGTCATTTATTTCTTATACACCTGGTAAAATTCAACAGAGAAACCATCTGGGTCATTTTTGTGTTTGTGTGTGTGTGTGTGTGTGTGTGTGTGTGTGTGTGTGTGCTTGTTTTTGTTTTTTCTTTAGCAGGGAGGTTTATTTTTTATTTTATCTACTTATTTATTTATTTTTATTATAAAGATGTGGGGTATAATTCAGGGTTAGGTACACAAATGTTGATTATGCAGGTACCCTTGTTGATGAGGTATGCCCCTTCCTCCCCTAGCAGTTTCTCTCAGAGTTCCATGTAAGAGGACAAAGGAGGTTAGGTTTATTATTGAATCAATTTCTTGGCTTGCTAAGGTATATTTGGGGTTTCAACTTATTCCTGTTTCAATCTTGGGAGGTTGTGTGTTTCCAGTAATTTATTCCTTTTCTCTAGGTTATCTATTTTACACACATACAAATGTTCATAGTAATCTGTTTTTGGTTGTTTTTTTTTTATTTCTTTGGGATCAGTTTTAACATTGCCTCTATTTTGCTTAACTCTTATTTTACTTTCATAATTTCTATCTTTCTACTGTTTTTGGAGTTGGATTGTTCTTCTTTTCAGTTGCCTTAGGTGCAACATTAGACTATTTACTTGTGATCTCTCTTTTTTCTTGATGTATGTGCAATGTTATAAACCTCTCTCTCAATACCATTTTCATAGTATCCTGGAGACTTTGGTATACTATGTCTTTGTTTTCATTTGTTTCTAAGAATCTTTTCATTTCTGCCTTGATTTCTGTGTTAATCCAAAAGTCATTTAGAAGCATGTTGCTTAATTTTCATGTATTTGTGTGTTTTTGAGGGTTTCTATTGGTTGAAATTGTTTATTTTTTTATCCACTGTGGTCTTAGAGAATACTTGATATGATTTTGACCTTTTGAAATGTGTTTATACTTAATTTATGACCAAGTATGTTCTTAAATATTAGAGTATATTTCACGTGCTGATGAGAAGTATGTATATTCTGCAGTTGTTGGGTGGAGTATTCTGTAGATGCCTATTAAATCAAATTGATCTATTGTTAAATTTAGGTTATGGATTTCTTTGTTTTCTGCCTCAAAAATCTTTCTAAAGCTGTTAGTGGAAAATATAATATGTGACTATTATTGTATAGCAGTCTAAGTCTTGTCTTAGATTAATTGCAATTGTTTTATAAGTCAGGGTTCTCCCAAATTGAATGTGCTTACACTCATGATGAAAATTTCTTACTAATGAATTTAGCCTTTTATCATTATCTAGTGCCCTTCACTATTCTTTTTAACTTCTTTGGCTTAAAATCAGTTTTATCAGATTAAGAGTAGCTACTCTTGCTCATTTTTCATTTGTATGGAAGATCTTTCTCCAACTCTTTACCTTGAGTATGTGGGTATCATACACAGTGAGATGGGTTTTCTGAAAGCAGCCGAAGGATAGAACACACTTCTTTATCTGGTTTGCCACACTGTGGCTTTTGAGTGGTGTGTACAGTCTGTTCATTTGTAAGTTAATTATTGATATGCTGGGGTTTTCTCTGTTATATTACTGTTAAAAAAAACATAATAAACATGATAAGTTTTTGTTGGAGTAAAAAACAGAAGCTGTTTTGTGTTCTAGGGCTTTGTGGTTAATTTTAAGCTCTGTAAACTCTGTGCCTACATACGCTTTGTGATGGGTGGAACAATTCTTTCATTTATTTGTTTAGAACTTTCTTGAGCATCTTCTGAAGGGCTGGTCTGGAAGTAACATATTCTCCTAGGAATTGAATGTTTGGGAAGAGTTTTAATTCTCCTTCATTAGTGAAGGTTAGCTCAGTGGAATAGGACATTTTTGGTTAGAATTTCTTTTCTTTAAGAATGTTAAAATAGGTCTTCTTCTGTCTTTTCTGGATTGAAGGTATCTGCTGAGAGGTCTGCTGCAATTCTGATGGGTCTGTGTTAGTAAGTACTCTGTCTCTTCTCTCTAGTTGCCTTTAAGGTTTTTTTCTTTCATGCTCACCTTGGAAAGTCTGACTATTATGTGCCTTGGGACTGGTTTTCTCATGTAATACCTCAAAAGAGTTATCTAAATTTCTTGTGTCTGCATGGCTGCCTCTCCAGTAAGATAGGGGATGTTTACTTGCTAACATCTTGGAAGACTTCCTCCAGAGTGATTTCAGTGTTGCTTTCTTTCTCAAGAATGTCGATCCGCCATAGATTTGGTGCCTTTTATACAATCCCAGACTTCTCATAGGTTCTGTTTCTTTTTCCTAATTATTGTCTCCCTAATTGTCTTATATTGGATTAATTCAATAAGTTTATCTTCAAACTCTGATATTCTTTTCTTTGCCTGGTCAATTCTATTAAGGCCTCATTGTGTTTTGAAATTCAAGAAGGGAATTTTTCACTTCCAGAAGATCATTTTGTTTATTTTTTAGAATTACTAGGTCGGCTTTCACTTTCTGTACTGTTTTCATGACCTGATTGATTTGGGTATCCACTTTCTCCTGGATTTTGTTGCATCTCTTCTTGCCATCCATAATCTGACTTCTATGTCCGTCATCAGGGACAGATCAGTCTAAATAGGTTCCATTATTTGGGATCTGAGAGAATCCTTTGTCGATATTGAATCATTTTGGTTTTGGGAATTGCCAATGTTTTTTCACTGGTTCTTCCTCATCTGTGAAAGTGGTCTTTTCTCCTTTTATTTTGTATTTTTTCTTGCTAAAGTTATTATTGGGATGATAGTCTGTGTTGTTTACCTACTTGATCATCCTTCTAAGGTCTGCCTGTGGAAGGAGCAGAAATGGCAGGGAGGCTGGTGGCTCGGGGAAAAACAGTTGGCACTACTTCAGTGACACAGTCTGGCAGGAGCAAGGCAAGTCCTTTCCTAGTGATCTGGGGTGCTTTCACTTCCCTCCAGTACAAGTGTCAGGGATCCTGGCTGACTGGGACCTTCTGTGCCTCCCTCTCCAGCCCAAGAATAATGTCAGCTGGGTTGACAGGTGGCCAAGAAGAAACCCCATGGCTTATCTCTGGCACAAGTGTTCAGGCAGGTGTAAAGTGGCTTCCTCCTATCTAAACCAGCCCACCCTTCTTGCACAGAAATGGAAAGCAGGGCACCGCCTAGCCAGAGACCAGGCTTTTTACCCTCAGTCCACAAGTGAGTGGGGTCACTGTTTCAGTGCTGCCTGTGGCTGAGAAAGTCCCTTTGCTCATCTACCAAGATGTAAAATGGCAGTGCTAAGACAGCCTTGCTTCACCTGGGTTCCAGGGGTCCCGATTTGTCAGGAATCATCCAGGTGCTCCACTTTCTATTTCCCATCCTGCTCCATGGGAGGGGCAAAAATGTGGCGGTGGCCTCCTGAGTTACAGTAAGCCATGCATTCAGTCCTGAATTGGAACTGGAATGGGCACCGGTGTTATTGGAAAAATGTCACCAAAGTGAGCATGGCCAGCTGGGGGCTAGAGGTGTGCAGCATCTTTGAGGCACAGACCACACCTGCATAATGTGTCCCTGGAGCTTCTCTGAAGGAGGCTGGTGGCTGCCAGCTGTGCTGGAACTTCCTGGGATCTGGAGACTTCTGAACCTCGGGTGAATCAAATTGATAGTTCTGCCCTGACTCTTAGCAGCTTTCTTCACCTGATCAATGTGAGGGTGGTTTAGGGGGAGGACTTTGGTTGACTCTCCCTTGGTTGGGACTGCAGAGGATTATAGGAATACTATACAAATCTTACTTGCTCACTCATCACTTCCTCTGTCAAGGGCACTTCTCTTAAAATCATATCAGGGCCAATTTTTAGGGTGGTTGAAGCTTGGGACTGACGATTCTCTGTGTCCCAAGGTGTTCATTCAATAGACATCATCCTGGCTTTCCAGGCAGACCTCCAAAGAGCCAGCTTTGATCTCCCTGTTAGACTCTTGCTGGGAGCAGCAGTTGTCTTATGTCTGCAATCAGCCATCTTGGCCCTCCCCCCATAACAGTTTATTTTAATAGTCTGTATTTGATTTTTAAATGAAATCATACTTCCTTATCTTCAGTTCATATGTCCATGAATCCTAATGGATGCCTGAAACCTATATATTACTAAACCCTATATATGTTATGTTTTTTTCACGTAGTACATACATACGTATGATACTTTGTAAAGACAGAGTAAATGAATAACAATAACTAATAACAAAATAGAAGTTATAGCAATATGTTATAATAAAAGTCATGTAAATATGGTCTCTCTGTCTCTCTTTCTCTCTCTTTCATTGTCTTATTGTACTATTCCACACCAATAAAAACTGTGGAAAATGAAACCATGGAGAAAGGACTACTATTTTATGTTTTTTATATTTTTGGCTACTAACTTATGATATATTTAATTACAATTATGATTAGATAAGTTTATCTGGATTATATCGACTGTTTAAAATGTGTTTTGTAGTTTAACAGGGGGTAATTCTTTGCATTCCAAGCAATCATATGCAAAGGCTTCAAATTATCCATAATCCCACCAGCAGTTGATGCATTTTGATTTTTGGGTAATGGCTATCCAGGAGAGATGTATATGGTGTGTCATTGTGTTGTTGATTTAAATTTCCTTGATGGTTTTTTTTTTTTTATGGTATTATGGGGTACTGTTAGGGGTTAGGCATACAAAATTGCTTCGTTCAGGCACCTTTGATGATAAGAGGTACAAACATCACTTTTAGGGTAAGAATCAGAATAGAT
>CAUYQG010047720.1:0-31827 GCA_963574415.1 Tarsius wallacei
TAAGATGAGGTTTTGGAGCTGTACCACACATGGCCCAGCTGGCATTGAGAACTTCACTACCAACAGCTTCAGATAAAGTCCAGTTGTCAACATTTAAGAACTTTAGGCTTTATTATAAGGCTACAACAATCAAAACAGCCTCGTATTGGTACAAGAACAGGCATATAGACCAAGGAACAGGATAGAGATTCTAGAAGCAAAACCTTAATTTCTCAACTAACTCATCTTTTACAAAGCCTCCACTAACAACCACTGGGGAGAGGAGAACCTATTCAGTAAATGGTCCTGGGAAAACTGGCTGACCATATGCAAAATATTAAAACAAGACCCATATCTGTCACCATACACAAAAATCAACTGTAAATGGATCAAAGACCTAGACGTGAAACCTCAAATTATAAGAACCATAAAAAATGCAGGAGACACCCCTATGGAAACTGGAACTGGCAAACAATTCCTGATCAAAACCTCAAATATCCATGCCATAAGCGATAAGATAGACAAGTTGGGACCTCATCAAACTGACAAGCTTCTCCCAAGCAAAAGAAATCATCAAGAGAGTGAGAAGACAGCCCACAGACAGGGAAAAAAATATTTGCTAACTACATATCTGACAAAGGCCTAACATCTTGTATATACAAGGAACTCAAAATTGCAGAAAAGAAAAAGACAACCCTATTAAAAAGTGGGCAAAAGATATGAATACACAAAAGAAGACTTACGAGCAGTCAACAGAGACATGAAAAATTGCTCAGCCTCACTAATCATTAAAGAAATGCAAATTAAAACCACACTGAGATACCATCTAACTCCAGTCACGATGGCCATCATCAATACTCAAAAAACAACAGATGCTGGAGAGGATGTGGGGAAAAGGGAACACTCTCCTCTATTGGTGGGAATGTAAACTAGTACAAACTCTGTGGAAAACAGTGTGGAGATTCTAAAAGATCTAAAAATCAACCTTTCATATGGCCCAGCAAACCTTCTTCTGGGAATATTCCCAGAGGAACTCAAATCACTCTATGAATAAGATACTTGCATACTCATGTTTATTGCAGCATTATTCACAATAGCAAAAGCATGGGAACTAACCATGCTGCCCAATTAAAGTGGACTGGATAAAAAAATATGGTACATATACATGATGGAATATTAAACAGTTCTAAAGAAGGACAAAATTACAAACTTTACAGCAACTTGGATGAATTTAGAGTCTATCATACTCAGCGATCTATCACAGAAGTAAAGAACTGAGTACCACATGTTCTCACTCCTAAGTGGACCCTGAACAATTACCATGATACTGCAGGAAAGGGATTGGCAGCAGTGTTAAACTGCCAGGGGAAGGTGGTGGTGGTGGGGGGGGCCATAACATCAATAAGGGTACTTGGTTTCAAACCAGGTCAAATGGGGACCAAAGTGAGGCCCCAATTTTTCCTGTATGATGACCATTTGTATACTTCACCTTGAATTGGACCCACATCTTTAAAATAATTTTTTTAAGTCCAGTTGTGAAAACATCTATTGCTGATGAGTTGGGACAGTCGCAGTTGGTGGAAAAATGAAACACATTTTGTATATCCGATATTTCAAACTTATTGGAAGAAAAGATAACTAAAAGGACAAATGGCATGGGCTTTTTTTGTCTTGTTTTTGTTTTTGTTAAATTGCACTAATACTCCACAGAAAATAATGAAATATGGAGGAAAATTAACAATGTAGGCAGAGGGTTTTCTTAAAGTCAAATGAAGTCCTTATCTTCTACAGCAGAATGGCAAAAAAAGAATTTGAGGCCTGTGGTAAAGACACATAATGACTGCATGGTTGAACTTTACCAAACGTCCCTTGTTGGGAACACTTGAAATTTTGATACATCGCTTGCAGGTATCTGGGTTTTTCCAAAGATTTTGACTTCCCAAACTCCTCTAACACTTCTGAGCCTGAGGAAATAACCCACCCTTCCTGACAGGAACTAGAATTCTCCATTTGCTGGGCAACAATGCAGAAGGCTTTTTCCATATATAAAGAATGTTCTCTTTAAGACACCTCCTTTCCTGTCCTCTTGGTCTATAAGGAGGGTTAAGTTACAGTATAACACAGATGGAATGAAAAAGGTCTCTTAAAAGAGGAAAAGACTTTACTCCAAAGAGCTGGAAAATCTAGACAGATGTAGCAGTAGAGGTAGGGGGAATATTCATGTGAGTAGATTCTAAAGATTCTTGGTCAGTGATACCAGTATGTAAAACTGGAAAGAGAGCAGCTGATTGACTTTATGCACACTCCCAAGATACAGAGTTTAGTGTCCCAGGAAAAACCCAAAGAAATGGTGTGAATTTACTACTAGGATAACTTATAGAATATGTAAAATGAAATAACCAATTTTGATTTGAAACATCAGAGTTATAATTAGAAATGGTTAAGGGAGGAAATAAGATGCTCAGGAATTGGACATGCTAGAGTGAATATACTATCTCTAACTATAAGTAGTAAAAATGTATGATCTATCAGAAGGCTCAGGGGGCATATGATTCTTAAAATCATAAGGTTTCCACTGAGGAGGGGAGCACCCATACTACTAAAACGATCAGGGAGTGCTCTCCACTGTAGGCAAAAGATTATGGCATTATAAAGTTACCACAGAACTTAGCTTTAGGATAGAAAAACATGTGATAAAACCCTGAAACAGCAGACGCCAAGTGACAGACCTTAGCAACCAGAAGGCAAGAGGATGCAATGCTCATATGGAAAGCAGGGTCAGGTGGATGACAAGGGGGCCTCACCATATAAATACACTTAATAGAGCACAGCCACGTTAGGAAGAAAAATAAATGGATACACAAAAAATTTTGAAATGTATGTTGAAATATATAAATATCTTGACTATCAGAATAAATATGTGCACCTGATTCTATAACATGGTTATTAAAATATGTTTGTTGGCTTTCTGATTGAAAGATATTAGGCAAAGAAGAGTCACCAATGTTTGGGAATGATAGTGGAAGATGAGTAAAGACAGAAAGGTATTCAGAAAGCATACAATAATAAAGCTATACGGAGAAATGAACTAAAAATCAGGGCTGGCAAAGGGAATGCAAAGAAGAGGAAATATAGAAAAACTTTACAAAAGTAATTCTTGGTTATTTTATATTTTGAAAGTATGAATGAAGGAAAAATAATGAAGAGTAATGGGAAATCAAATATAAAGCTTGTTAGTTCAAATTATACTAAATAGGATAAAAAGGTTTGAATGGAAATTAGGATTTATTTTATTCACTCAGCAAATTTTTATTTCCTGACTTTTCTACACCTGTCACTGCGTTAAAATGTCAATGTTGAAATTGCACTCTTTGATGAGAGGAGTAAAATAAGAATCAAATGTTAAGGGGTTATTGTAGGAAAAAAGAATGCCTGCATCTGTCTTTGAGTAGACAAGAAAGTACTCTTTTTAGGAATAATTATCTTTTATATGTTTTATATACATTTATTACTAAATTTTATAAGAGATATATTTTTCATAAAGGGCTGAATATATTATGTAGCTCAACTTATATTCAACTCATAATCCTCCAAGTTTCTGGTCTATTTGAAGTATGCATTTAACACTCGTATAATAATAAATAGTCTGGCTACAAGGACTCTTGCTGTAAGAGTCAATATATAAAAATAAACTATTAAAATTTTAAAACTATTACCAATGTGGTGCCAAATTATAGCTTTTAAAAGTTAAATATATCATTTTCAGATTTATGTACATATATTGTGATTTACAGTGTTGCATATTATAGTAGTTATTATGTAGTGAGTGGTATTATATCATAGAAAGCTTAGTAGAATATCAGTTATGTCACACAATAAAGAAGCAATTGTGAGTGCACACTCTGTCTAATAAAGATAAATTATGATAGTAGCAATAAGGTATATGATATGGGTTTGTAAACGAATTGGATATGAAATAAAATAAAGCAGCAATGATGTATCATTGTGAGTCATGCTGAATATAAGGAAGTAGACAAAGTAGAATATATTATTGCATTTTCACAACTTCAAGGTAAACTGTCCCTGCACTCCTTCCACCATATTTCCTGCAAATGATGAGCTAGATGATGAAGAGAATACTAGGTACTGGCCTTTGAAGGCAATTCAAGTACCAGATAACTTTGAGGGGTCAGTGACAAAATGAAACATGACTTGTTATATCATTATTTTAATGCAATTTCAGAAAATTATATGGAACACAACTTTAATTTCTGAAATACTTTTACAAGTCTGGAAATTATTGGTGCAACTATTTTTTATTTGTAATATATGATACTCACCTAAAGATATTGTGGGAATCTCAGAAATATCAAATTACAAGGATAAAATAAAATAAAATAACTATTTTACCTTGAATTATAGCTTCAACTCAATTCAATATGAAACTTTAAAAAATATAAATACTACTTTTTTTGTTAAATTCTAAAACGTTGTTACCTCATAATAAAAAGAGATTTCATTGCCTGACATATAATTCTATTTTATATAATTATTTGGAAAGGTCATACACTAGAATTCAGAATTGAAGGTACTTTTTGCTTTCTACTTACTATTTTATTGAATAGCTAAGAAAATAGAATCTAAGATAATTAAAACTTATTATGTAAATTTGCAAAGTTAGTATCAGACCGCATCTGATGGTGCTCAGGATATGGTACTCCAAAATATGGTACTTTGGCGTTTGAAAAAACAACAGGAGCAAGAAGGTCACTTTCATAGTCCCCTCACCCTTCCTTCCTTAAAGAAGGCCACAAAACCTAGCTGACCTTCTCCTGAAGTAGGTCATAAGACCATTATTCTGGAGGTGCCTGCCCTATAGCAAAAGAAAGGAGTGTTTTACCTCTGAAGACACAGTAACACAGAGAATCTAGAAAAACAAAACCTTGCTGAATTTCCCTCCCCACAATTTATTACCATTAGATCATACCTTTTTGTCTTCCAGTTGTATTTCTCCACAAGTATTCACTGTATAAAACTTAGCATGAAAATAGACAGGTTTCCATATTTCTTTGCGTTTTCATTTATGAAGGTTCTTATGTAAGGCACAACATATGAAATAAATGTGTATGCTTTTCTCTTGTTAATCTGTCTTTTATATGAGAAAATAAACTTTTTATTCCTTCCTCCCTCCAATGTTTAGTCCAATCACTATCATTTTGTACACTTCATAGGTTTTCCAAGAACATTGAAGAATTATTTCTCTTTAAAAAATATACTGATTAATTTTTTAATATATGATGTAAATGTAAAAAAACATTTTAATTACTGGGTTTTCAATTAACTACACAAAAGTGAATTATGTAATTTGAAGTTGATATATCTAGAAAATTGAACAATTATACAATCTATTTCAATTTAGTGACTATTTTGTGCAAATGTCACATATACATATTTTTCCAGTCTTTTCTTTTCTTTTCTTTTTTTTTTTTTTTTGAGTTGGAGTCTTACTCTCTCACTCAGGCTGGTGGGCAGTGGCACACTCACAGCCACCACAGTCTCAGCTGGGCTCAGTTGATCCTTCTACCTCAGCCTTCCAAGTAGCTGGAATCACAGGCATATGCCACCATTACTCAGCTAATTGTTTTATTTATTGTAGAGATGAAGTCTTGCCATGTTGCTCAGGCTGATCTTGAACCACTGAGCTCAGACAATCCTCTCGTCTCCACCTCCCAAAGTTCTGGGATTACAGGCTTGAGCCACCTTGCCTGGCCATTTCAATCTTTTCAACACCAGAAAGGAGATAATATAATTTCATTTGGCAAGCAGAGTTATTGAAGGCCAGAGCACTATACAATTTGATCATATAAAAAACTTGGTAAGTAGCGGAGGCATCTTTTCTAAAATCCTATGTATTACATTTTTAACATTTTATTTATTAACTAAACCGAATGGCTATTTATTCATTAAAAAAAAAATTACTCAAGTACTAACTAGGACAAAGCATTGCTCTAGATTTGAGGAAGATAATATAAGGAAGAATGCAAACATTCAAAATCACTGAGGTCTGACTGTGTTTCAACTTGGTCTCTGGGTCATTTGTGTCCAAATTAACTTGTGTTCTTGTGAAAAATGAAAATACATCCTATCCAAATGATAGGGTGTCAGTACATGGAATTTTATTGTTTCTTTAAACCTTAGGTAATCTGAACACACATTAAAGTTTGAGAACCACAGGCAGTTCTAAAAAAACAAATGAAGATGTATGTTATGTGAATTACAAAATGGAGCATTACTCTTTTAAATTATATTAAAATGAAATATCTTTATCACAATATGGAACCATGAATATAGATCTTGAACATTTTCCAGATGAAAAATTGATCTAGAAAATTCAGTTATCTCCAAAATGATGCAATTTCTGGGGAATCAAGTTTCAGCTCAAGTTTTCAGATAAATCTTAAACTTTTTTTTCTAAAATGACAATGACTTTGGAAAATTCTCATGTACATAGGCAATTCATTTGCCTATATCAATATTGTTAAAATGCCCTAGAAGTAACATAGTAATGTTTATTTTTTGTGTACAAGTGATTTTTAGAATTTGAACACATTGGTATCAACTGAAATTTATAATGATTAGTCATGAAGAGCTCTTGTTTAGAAAGCTGAGACAAGACATGAGCTAGCATTTTTTATACAGACCTGTTAGTTTTGACTATTTTATCAAAGACAGTTCATTATCCCTTTCTTTTTCTTCTAGGCACCAGCTAGATAACATTTCCTACCCTTTCTTGTAACAGGTGTGATTTTGAAACTGAGTTCTAAACAATGAAACAGAAGAAAAAGAGAGAAAGGGATGCTTGCTATTTCCAGGCAGAATTCTCAAAACAATGCCCATGTTCCTTCATGCACTTTTTCTTTCCTGGCTGGCCAGAATAAAACCATGCAGATATAACTTGTAAGGAATGTACTGCGGATGGCTTAGGTTTCTGTCACCAACCCATTTTCTATTCTATAAGCTAATATAAACTAATATATACATTTCTTTCTCTCTCTATATATATATGTATACATATAAAGAGAGAGAGCGAGAAAGAGAGAGATTCATATATATATATATATATACACACACACACACACACAGAGGGAGAGAGAGAGATTTATAGATAGATATAGATATAGATATAGATAGAATACATATGTATATATATATAATATATATATATATATATAGAGAGAGAGAGAGAGAGAGATAGATAGGATTTCAGTCTTACAATTTCAGAAATCCATTAATGAAGCTCAATGTATACTAATAAAATTAAGAAAGTAATTTAATATTTAATGAAGCATTTAGCAAAGAAATCTACATCTAACCATCAGTACTTGTGGTAGGAAAGTGAGAAATAATTAAAGTATATTTAAAATTTTAAGGAAACTATATAATTTTGGGGCTCTGAATCACATTGTCTGTTTATTCAGGAGTGGTCAATATATTTAACAGAAACTTTCGTGGATTCAGATTCTCTTTTACTGAATTGTTTAGACAATTCATGAAATTTCATGATGAGGAATTATGACATTTTGAGAAATCCATCTTTTTGATATTGACTCCACTAAATCATATAACACAAGCCTGATGTGATATTTGTTAAAGCCGATTTGCTATCTAGAGCTCTCAGATGTCTGAACATGGTTTTCAAATATGCCTGATGTCCCTTGACTTAAGGATATTTTGATTTTTGTGCATCACCTTTTTAAAACGTATTCATCTCTTCTCTTGACATCTGTGGTAGTTAATAATTCATTTTGGTCCCCATTTGAAGGAAAGATGGGCCAGCTGCCCTTCTTTAGTATTTCAGAAATAACCTTTTTAGAGAATCACATTGCACTTCTTCTTGTGACTAGGCTTATCTCTTGAATAGATAAAACACTTTTAAAGAGCAAAATAAGATTTAACTTTTCAAAACATGAGGTTCAACCTAATTTAAAAATATAGTTTTATCTTACATTAACCAATCATCTTTCTTTAACTCATGTATATCAAGAAACATATAGCTTCCTTCTTTAAGTATGCTGAACTAGTGATATGCAGTCTTGTGATCACAAATACCATGAAGAAAATATTGCAGCTAATCAGACATCACCAGAGTACTAGAAAAACATCATGCATACCTAGTGCAAAATATTTTAAGATTAAAAAAAAATTTATTAAGTAAATGATGGTATATTTATATGTCTAAATAATTTGTAGATATTAATAACTATGTTTCAGAAGAACTTTCATTGCCATTAAAAAGTTCTCAGGGTATAGTGATGAGGAAAACTGGATAAAAAAGTGTTAACTTGCATGGAAAGAAGAAAACTGGCATACAGAAAAAGTGACTAAATCTGTCACAAGATGAGGAACATCTGTATTTCTTTGCCAGTTTTATAAGTAAATGTATGAATTCTTCCCAGGGAGGGAGAATATGTATTAGTTTGTGGATAACTTAAAAAAGGGGAAAGCATCTGCTGAAAGTCAGGGATTCAGATTGTGAGAGACAACTCTGGGAAATGGTACTGTTTATCCCATATCTCAAAACAAGGAAATGACATCTCTGAGTTATCTCTCTTCAGTGATGGTTACTGGAGGTAAAATTATCAGTAATGTTTTTTCTTCCAAATGCTAGTGAACTGAAACTAATTTGTGAGCGTTAAGCAATAACCTGACTGATAATTAATTGAACAATAAGCTTTCAGTGCTTTTTAACTATCAGAATGAATATCACTGGATTGTAATTCTCTTTGCTTCATCATGTATGGGCTATGTTGCACACATTAATTATTTTTCAGAAAATATGAAGGTTTTACTTCTGAATCTCACAGGCCTGAGACTGTACAATATCAGAGCATCTGTACTGTGAGACTACCATGTGGTACTCCATGGAGGTAATTTCACTGCTGTGGGGGACAATGATTTGTTACAGCCTTCCTGATATGTCAGTTCTATTCTGCTCTGTCAAATTGTCCATTGGAAAAGTAGATGGAACCCATGAAGAAACCCAAGGAAGTGAATATGCTGAAATGGAATTGAAACAAGAAGGCTAACAGGGTCATGTATTCCAGGTGCCACTTTAGAAGAGACAATTATGAGAATGTTCTTAGGAGAAGAGAAAGTACAAAAACTTTTCCTTGGGAAATAGCTGTGGTTTTCTTTAGTCTATGTTCAGTATATCAATCACTGAGACCAATCTCTACTCATACAGTGAATGTATGAGTAGTACATTCACACAGTGAATGTATGAACATGGAGAGAGGTGAGGCAATATGTATATGGAGTATCCATGGATATAACTCCATTGATGGAACAATATGCCTGAGGGCAACTTTGAAAAAGTTTTTAACCCGTATCCAAAGTCAACAATATACCATGTTAATAACCATAGAATAAGATGTGTTTTTAGGACAGTTATTAATTGACCAGGAAGACAAAGAAGAGTAGCACTTGCGGAAACAACTCTTAAGAGAACAGTAAGAGCTACCCACATTAGTGTAGTACAGCACTGAAAAATATCTTCTCTGCTGTTTTACTTTACAGTTGGGCCATAGAGCTAATTATCCTAATGGTACAATCAGAAGAGATAGAACAGAAGACATGAACTTTCTCATTCCACAGTTAAGTAAGGATACTTGGAAACCTATATAAGTGAAACTTTTTTTTTCATAATTGCAATATTGTTCTATCCCCAGATTCACTGTAATACAATATTTAATCATCAATGGCTTTTCATAGCTATTCCTGTTCATATAAATGATGCTAAATGTAAGATAGGAGGTCTTGGGGAGAAGATTAGATGTTTGGTAGACTGTTTAATGTTTGATTAATTACATTTAATTATTTAATTTAATATAGATCCTTAGATGTTTGGTGTTGCTAATATTTATATAATATGTTATCTAACACTATGTAATAAAGGATTTTTTGTTAGTTTCATAGAAATTAAGGAGATCAATATGTTTGCTGATAAGCATGCATGAGATTGGGGGAAGTTGGTAGAACTAATTGAAGCATACTGTCACCACTCTGGATG
Source organism: Tarsius wallacei (assembly GCA_963574415.1). NCBI lineage: Eukaryota > Metazoa > Chordata > Mammalia > Primates > Tarsiidae > Tarsius > Tarsius wallacei. Next base: position 10,049 of record CAUYQG010047720.1, read on the forward strand.
TTATAAATTATGTTAGACACTATCATACAGGTAGCATTGCAATAAAATAAAGTTCTCCATCAAAAGAGATTCAATAAACTAAGAGAACAATTTGTCTATAAAGGCATTAATCCAGAGTTAGGAGGTAGAGAGGTAGGTCTGAATTCATTTCCAATCCAGAGATGCCTAGATATGATCTAGGATTTATCTTCTGAAAAAGTTGCTTCCCCACAAATGAACAATGAATAGAGATCAATGCAAAATGTTAATTGGCCCAATAATTTATGAATATAAAAATTGATGAGTCCTTAAAAACTGCAGTGACAACAGGAAGGGCACATTTGGCAGTACTCCTGAAGGGAATATTTGACATGCACACTAGAAAAAATAGATAAAAAATTAAAAGATAATTTCTCCAAGACCAAGTGTGAGGGACTTGCATCTGAAATGTCAAAATTCCCAAAGCAATCTCTATTTGGCTGAAAGTTATATTTCCTGGATTACATCTTTTAAAAATGGTTTTATTTTATTATAGAGATATAGGGGTACAAGCAAGGATTAATTATACAAGCAGGTGAAGTTTGGACCTCCAACTGGCTCTTACTTCTCCTGATTTGGGACCAGGTACACTTTGTGTTGTTATGTGTCTCCCCACCCTCCCCTAGCAGTAACCAGTGATTATCAATCCCTCCTTTGTGTTAATGTTAATGTGATTAATGTTCAAGTCCCATTTATGAGTGAGAACATGTTATATTCAGTTCTTTATTTCTGATCACTAAGTATGATGGTCTCCAACTCCATCCAATTTCTGTGAAGTTTTTGTTGTTATTGCTCTTTTTATGACTGCACAATACTCCATTGTGTATATGTACCACATTTTCTTTATCCAGTCTACTTTCGATGGGCAGTAGAGTTTGGTTCCATGTTTTTGCTATTGTGAGAAGTGTGGCTGTAAACATTCATGTGCAGGGTGTCTTTTGGTAGAAAAATTTATGTTCCTCTGGGTATATTCCCAGGAGAGGGATTGCTGGATCATATGGAAGGTCAATTTTCAGTTCTTTTAGGAATCACCACACTGCTTTCCACACAGGTTGAACTAGCTTGCACTCCCAATAATAGTGTAGAAGCATTCCATTTTCTCTGTACCAACTTCAACAACTGCTGCTTTATTTATTTATTTATTTATTAATGATGGCCATTCTTACTGGAGTTAGGTGCTATCTCATTGTAGTTTTGCATTTCTTGATGATGAATAAGACTGAGCATTTTTTAAAAGTATCTGGTGACTGCTTATATATTTTCTTTTGAAAAGTGTGTATTCATATCCTTTGCCCATTTTTAAATAGGGTGTTTGATAGTTTTTCTTTCAGCTCATTTGAGTTCCTTGTAGATCCTGGCTGTTAGGCCTTTGTCAAATATGTAATTGGCAAATTTTTTTCCCATTCTCTGGTTTGTCTCCCACCCTCTTGATGGTTTCTTTTGCTGTACAAAACCTTTTCAGTTTCAGGGAGTTCCACCCACTTGTGTATCTTAGCTTTTATGGCATTTAATTTTGCGGACTCTGTCAAGAATTTGTTGCCTATTCTGATGTGCATAAGGACGTGCATAAGAGTGGTGTTTCCTATGTTTTCTTCTATGATTTTTTTAGTTTTAAATGTTGTCTTTAGGTCTTCAATCCATTTTGTGTTGATTTTTGTATATGGTGATAGGAAGGGGTCCAGTTTCATTTTTCTGTATGTGGTCAGTCAGTTTTCCAACACCATTTGCTAAATATGATCTCCTTTACTTAGTGATTGTTACCGGTGGCTTAGAGAAAGATGAGTTGCTTTCAGAATCTCTGTCCTGTTCTATTGCTCTATATGCCTGTTCTTGAACCAGTTCCAGGCTGTTTTGATTATTGTAGCCTTATTGTAAAGTTTAAAGGCTGGAAATGTGATACCTCCCACTTTGTTCCTTTTGCTGAGGATTGTTTTGGCTATTTGTGCTCTTTTCTGTTCCTTTATGAATTTCTGTACTGTCATTTCCTGGTCTGAGAAGAATGATGTTGGTAATTTGATTTGTATTGCATTGAATCTGTTGATTGCCTTGGATAAGATGAACATCTTAACAATACTGATTGTTCTAATCCATGAGCAAGGAATGTTTTTCCATTTGTTTGTGTCATCTTTGATTTCTTTGAACAGTGTTTTATAGTTCTTGTTGCAAAGGTTTTTCATTTCTCTGATTTGTTGGATGCCAAGGTATTTCGTTGTGTGTGTGTGTGTGTGTGTGTGTGTGTGTGTGTGTGTGTGCAGGGCTATTGTGAATGGGATCGGTATTGAATGGAATGTGTATTGTGTCATTTAATCAAGTCCTAGTATTTACTTATGTAGAGACAGTGGCCATGTAGCATGCAATGTGAAAGTAGCTACTATTACACATTTCTTTATTTTCTATAAGATCCTTTTTTATTCCGAAAGAACCTAGGCTTATTTAATAAAATGAAGACAATTGTTCCCACACTGCAAACAAAGCAAAGGACGTTTCTTTAGAATTTTGGAAACAAAGAGTTTCTTTAAATTTAGTGCATCAATGTTCTGACTGGCTCAAAGAGAAGCTGAACTGGTCATTGACTGGGTAGGTTCACAGAGTAAGTCTATTGGAGTAGTGGAGTAGTGTTTGCTGACTTTGGGTGACTCAGCACAAGACTCCTGTCAACCAGTCTTAGAGTTCACTGACCAAACACTTTTATATTTTTCTATTCCCTTAAAAAGAGGATACCACCCTTATTTATTCAATTAACACAACTGTTATATTTTCAAATACATATAATAATTATGCATTTGTCACCCCAATATCGTCCAAGAAAAATATTTTTACTTTTACTAATGTTAAACTAAACAAATTTGCCTCTGAAAAAATGAATCAGTAGTAATTAAATTCAAGAAAGAAATATTTGCCTAGAAAGCATGTGCACAGTTCTAATATTAGAGATCTGTGGTGGCGAGATCTCTTGTGAGTTGGTCCTGCTTTAGTAGATAGGAGCTGGGCAGTAATGTAAAAAGTCTGAGTCTCAGTCAGAAGTTGGAGCTGATGTGGTACATGCATAAATTTATATGATCATTTGAGACTAAGATAAATTTTTCTCTTTTATCACTTAAAAGGGAAACAATCAGCAATAAGGAGCCTTCCCAATGCCATCCACATTATTCCTGTCACAGACCCTCATGCACTGAGACTTTCTCTCTTTGAGACAGAGAATGGGCAATTAGTGTACTGGCCAAGTAGTGACATTTTGTAGTTTCTTTTACAGTTGTACAAGTTGTATCAATATATGATTATCCAATGCCTATTACATTGCTGTCAACACAGTGGGTTCCAAGAATACAGTGTTTGCAAAATCAAGCATTGTCTTATCCCTTATGGACTTTACCTGGGAAGGCAAAATACATAACAATAAAAGACCATAAAAACGAATGTAAAATTAAAACTAAAATAATTGCTATAAATAAAGACCTTCAACAGTACAAAAATTGATAACAGGGGCTCTAACAAATCTGGGAGTTTAATACTTAGTTCTAAGGACATAGTTTCAGAAGTGAGTTTGAAAGGATATGTAGAAACTGACTGCAGGAAGAAGGCAGATGCAGGTAGAGCTTTAGGCAGAAGGAACAGTTTTTATAGATACCACAAATTGTCGGAATGTGGAGACTCCAAATCAATAATGATAGTGGTATAGGATGAAGCTAGAGAGGTAATTATGAGCAAGACTGGGAAGTTTTATAAATATTTTTAAAGAGTTTTAATTTATTTTTAAATTCTAAAAGTAGTAGGACTATATTAGAGGGTTATAAACCAGAGAAATATAATTAGGTTTGAATTTTGTGGAATTTATTTGATTTGCACTGTTGAGAATAATTTGGCCTGGAAGAAATGGTGGACAATCATTAAGACTATGGGAATAGTATAGGTGATGAATAATAGTAGTTTTGACTGAAGGAATTATATTAGATAAAGGTAATAAAATTTAACTGATTTAACAGAAAGTATTATATAGAACTTTTCTTTCTTGTGGCATTTTTAAAGTAATGGGGCTCAGAAAACAATACCCTAAAATAAAAATAAAGACCTCATCAAAAACTTCAGAAGCAAAAGTTTTTCTCTGACCATCTCCTGCTCAACGTTCCTTATTCCCATTCTTCTCTAAGACTGGCCATAAAAACTAGAATCCCTTTTTCCAAGAAAGTCCACAAAAACCAGAACCCCTTTTCTTGAAAGGCAGTCATAAAACTTAAAAATATTCTATGTAAAACTGCTCATAGGAAATTATCTGATCTACCTGTAGGTCATAAGACCCCCATTCCAGAGAGAACCTTCCTCCAAATCTGGAGGGAAAGAATGAATGCACAGAGAGGCCAAAAAGAATAAAGACTGACAGATCTAAATTTTCTAGCCCAGTCTGAGTGAACAAAGTCATACCCTTTGTTCAATTATATTTCTTCATGACTGTTCACATTTTGTTGAATCTAAACATTAAAATGGACAATTTCCCCTGTGTCTTTTGTTCTTCATTCTGAAGCTTCATGTGTATACACGTTAAATAAATTTGCCTGCCTTTTCTCCTCTCAATCAGTCTATCTCATATCAATGATTTTCAGCAAAACTTTAGGGGGCTATGAGCCTTGATCTCCACACAAGAATGCTTGATTTTTTCTAAACATGTAGTCATTCCAGAAGGAATTTAAATATGTTGAGTATATATAAGCCATTTCTACCAAATTATCTGGGGTTTATTTTTATTTTATTTTATTTTATTTAAGTTGTGGGTACAAGTCAGGATTGCATATATAAGTGGTTTAGGTACAGATGAAGTTTTGGGTCTCCCATTGGACCCCACTTTGCTTGGATCAGAATCAGGCACCCTCACTGATGTTATGTGCCCACCCCCTCCCCTGGCAGTGCTCTACTACTGCCAATCCCTTTTTTGACGTATTATGATTGATGAAAGGACATAACATGGAGTCAAGGTAGCCAAAGAGTGGTCATTTTAACACCGCCTAGTGTCATGTTTTTCCAGCAATTCGCTTTGCTTTACACTCTAATCACTAACCAAGGACAGAACTTGCTTCTTAGAGCTATTGATAGTTGTTTCACAACCCAGCTTGTTTTGTACTAATTAGCTATTCTATTTCAAGTATTTGCCTCCACCCATAAAACCCAAGTTAGCCTAGCATGGCCTTCTGACCTTCATTACACAAACACCATCAATATGGCGACAATCATGTAACTAGCCCACCCATCTGCCTGCTATCCATCACCTAACATCGATACCTGTGCTTACCTCCACTCTGTGATGATATGGAGCAGGTCACCACCCAATCACCTTAATGACCTCCCCCCATCAAATGGAAAGATTAAAAGGATTCAACTTTGAGCAGCTATTCGCCATTGCCTTGTTAAGCTATGGTCTGACCATGTGTTTTTTGAGCAATGACCAGGCCATGTTTTCCTAAGATTTGGCCCCTGCCCCTATCCTAGGGAGGTCAATCTCCTCTCTCTTTTCTTTTCCTAATTTACTTTCTAAATAAACTATATTTTCTTGTCTAATTTCTATGCGATTCTTTGCACCCTTCTTGCAACCAGATCTCACATCTCACCCCAGTGGGTCTGATCTATCATTTTGGAGACCTCACTGGGATACATTTTAATCTAATAATAGATGTTATACATTTCTTAATAAACTATAGAGTTTACCTAGTATAGAGTGACATATTTTTAAAGAATATTTTCTAACTTAATTATCATAAAAATTCAATGATAATGCTTTACTATTGTTTTTATTTTACAAATGAGTTAAGTAATCTGCCATAATGTTCAGCAAGGAAGTTTTAGAGTAAATAATTCAAATATACATAACATAAGCTTAAGTCTATGATTTCAACATTGTATCAAATGTGGTGGATGGATATTTCCATATACTATCCTGAGAAGGGAAAAAAAAATGTAGCTTTTATATTTCTTGTAAGTGATATGATTTTTTTCTACCTGTTTGATGACAGAAGGGTTTTGAGCTGAGGGTTGTGAAGTGGTTACTTATCAAATGCAGCTTCTGGCTACTTCATTTCACTTTCAAAGTTCCGCCAGGAAGTTTCTTACCTAGTGCCTGATCAAGATGGTTTTAAAATTCCTCAACTTGACTAAACTTTAAACACTTTTCTATGGCACGGTAGGTTCCTGATCCTTTTTCTATCATTTACTTAATTTTTTTTTTTTAGCATTTACTTTACAAGATTTGTAATTGTAAATTCTTTCTCTGCCCCTTTGAAATGTATGTAAATCTCCCAGCCTGTAGCCAGTTTTACAACCTAAGAAATGTCTTTGGGATGACCTGAAAACTATCTCTTTGAAGTGTAAACATCAAAGTAGGTAGCACCCTTATCTCTCAGTCTCTGTGGGAAGGAAGGAGCCTAACTTTGATAGGCACAAATCAGCAAACACAGATGGCCTAATCAAAGAGGAAAAACACTTGCAAACTCAGGAATAGCAATATATGCTAGAAACATGCATCCATCAGCTTTCCTGCAACCCTCTAACATCTAGTACTTTCACAAGAAGACCTCACCTTGGAGCTTAAGAATCATCTTTTGGTTCAGCAGAGTTGAGTTTAATCTGCCTCTCTTATTTTGATAGTCTTGAAGGACATCTTTTTTGCCTGTTTAACTTTGGTGCCATTTTTTTCTTTGACTTGCTGAATGATTATGAGATACTGTGTTTTTTTTTTTTTTTTGTCCTCCTAGTTACTGCAGATGATATTTTACCCATGTTTTAAATCACTAGATAATATCAGGCACAATTTTCCCTACTTATGCAAGCATTTCCTTACAACCCACAGCTTGGTTCCACAACAAATACCACATATTTCAGGGTGCCCCCCCCTCTTTTTTATAGTGTCCTATTTCTGGCATCAATTTCTATATCAGTCAGCTATATTCATAATAATGCTGCTTATCAAACTAGCCCAAATTCAGTGACATATACATACAATGTTTTATTTATCCTGTTATAGATTTGCAAGTCAGATGGAGAGGCTCAGCTTTTGGCTGTGGGTCTGAAGTTCAGCTGGTGTTACATTGCTTAAGGAGGCAGTTTGGTTAAGCTTGGCTCCAACTTCTGAATCTGCTCCATATATCTCATTGGTCCATCGCCTTTGTGGTTCAGTCTAAATGGGCAGCAATTACACAGGGTATGTTTTTCTCATGGAACAGCTAGAAGCCCCCACTCGCTGCAAAAAGACCAAAACGCCTTCCAAGTTTCTTTTTATGTTACATTTATTAACAGCCAACATGAGTCACATAGTCAAACCTGAAATTAAAGGCTAGGTATAATACTCTCTTCCTACCATGAGGCCATCAGCAGGTGGGCATATTTAAGCCTCTACCAGTGGCCACAGTCTTTTTCTACATAACTGCATTTGAATTCACTTTGTCAAAACTCACTGTCCAAAGCTACAGAAACACACCTGCAGTAAACAAAGTTATGTTTATTTAATTTTTAATTTGTTGCAGTAAAGTAGAGCTGAAAGACTGTTAGCATCACACAAAGAAAGAGTTGAGAGGTGTCCATGATAAAATTTGTGCATGCACTGGGTATTTCTGAGGACAGCTGGCGGAATGAAAGACAGATTTAGAGTGAGTTCTGTAGAAAAAAAAGAATAATTGATAGACAGTATATCTTGGTAAATTTTAACCTACTGGGTTATTACAGCAGGACTAGAGTTTTCTTTGATAAACATAGTCACGTATGTTACCTGGAAGTGGATGACATTCAGTTGTTTCTATGATTGCCATGAGTTTTATGCCATGCATGACCTCAGAGGCAGAAGACTTTGGTTTTTATGACAGGTGTGAAAAAGTTCAGAAAGTAGGTAGAGTTTTGTGCCTATACACCATCAAGAGGGTTGCTTGTTCATGTCTTCTGCCCATGCTTTCTTTGAACACCAGGTAGAGGCTTACAGAGTTACATACGAGGACTTAAGTTATGTCTGGGACTCCCAGTGATTTCAAACAGTTACTCCTGATAACATTGGGCTTTAAAAAGTTCATTAAAATGTTGCTTAATTTTTTTCCATGCCCACTTTTCTTGCTTTCTTCCGTGGTCTTCTAAAGGTGAAACTGTCTCTTCTAGGAAGTGCTTATTTACCCCTTTATTTTTGTGTTGGAAGAAATATTTTTATTTCCTCCATTGGATTTTTCAATTGTGTATATTTACATTTTACTCCATTTACTTTGTCATTCTCTATTTATTTATTTATTTATTCTTCTTTTTTAAAAATTTTTATTTTAAAAATATGGGGTACAATTCAGGGTTAGGTATACAAATGGCCATTGTACAGGTAAAGTTTGGGCCTCAATTTGCTCCTTACTTCACCTGGTTTGAGATCAGGTACCCTTACTGATGAAGTGTGCACCTCCTCTTCCCTGGTAGTTTCCCACTACTGCCAATCCCTTTCTTTATAGTACTATGACAATTGTTCAGGGCTTTCTTATGAGTGAGAACATGTGGTACTCAGTTCTTTGTTTCTGTGATAGATCATTGTGTATTGTATGCTTTAAGTCCATCCAAGTTGCCGCAAAGTTCATAATTTTGTCCTTCTTTATGACTGCATAACATTCCACCATGTATATGTCCCACATGTCTTTTATACAATCCACTTTAAGTGGGTACCACAGTTGGTTCCATGTTTTAGCTATTGTGAATAATGCTGCAGTAAACATACATGTGCAAATACCCCTTTCAAATTCAGTTCACCTGGTTGCCTTAAAACCTCAGCTCTCAGATGAGTTCAAAAATACTTATAAATTTGGAAATTACATACCTTTTTCTCATCGTGGGAATACATTCTCTTTGACCTTTCTACATTCTAAGCCTCTAGTCTAAAAGGTATTATTTTCAAGAAAATTGGTGTTTTAACACTCAATATATTAATTACCCTCATCACAATCCAATGAGTGACCTATAATTTTCTCTTTTAAAAATAAGAAAGTTGTGTCTCAGGAAGGTTAAGCAATTTGATTCAGGTCAAGCCACTATCATTTATTATAGCTAGAATGCAAATCTTGCTGTGGTGTCCCTGTAAATTATAATATATTATGCCAGTCCTAAGTGATCTCTTAAGTATTAGAATAATCTTTTGCCTATGAAAATTACATTTCTTCATGCCTTTACATATTATTGTTTGCATCATAAAGTGCTTTAAGTTAAAAGTGTTTAATATGTATTAATCAAGTGTTATGTTGTAATTTTTTGCATTATTTCTCTTAGGCAGCTTGCCTAAAGTTACATAAGCTTCAGGCTTCACAAAACTTTGATCCTTCTCTGCCAGGAGGCACTATGCTAATTGAGAATTTAATCCAAATGTTAAATTGTTATACTCACACAATCCCTAGTATATTACCATAGCAGAATTATATTCAATAGCGTATGCATACTTGAAATAAGGACCTAGTCAGCAAGAGCAATGAAAACATTTTAGAAGAAATATCTTTCCATTTTAAAGGGCACACTAATTTACACGCACAAAGTGGGATTACTGAAGGACAAATTCACTTTGACACCAAAATACATCTTGAATTTTAACTATGATAGAATTATGTTTTAGTTGATGGATCTTTTAATACTTTTAGTCAAATTTACTCAATGTAGCAGTCACTGTCTAGTTTTAAAAATGTCAAATGTGGGCCAGGCTCAGTGGCTCAGCCTGTAATCCTGCACTTTGGGAGGCTGAGGTGAGTGGATTGCCTGAGCCCCGGGTTCGAAACCTGCCTGGGCAACTTGGCGAGACCTCATCTCTACAATAAATCAAAAATCAGCCGAGCGTGGTAGCGTGCGCCTATAGTTCCAGCTACTTGGAAGGCTGGGGCGGAAGGATCACCGGAGTCCAGCAGGTTGAAGCTGCAGTGGCCGGGAGCGGCCACTGCACTCCAGTCTGGGCGACAGAGTGAGACTCCAACTCAAAAAAAAAAAAAAAAAAGTCAAATATGGCACTATAGATGTTATGAGAATATTTTGTAAAAAAGGAATGAAGTAAAGTAATCCATCTTGGATCTTCCTTTCGGGTAAGTAATGCTATTATAGTCCCGTCTCTTCATAATACCGATGCTTTTTCTTAATGAGAAATAACATCACACAGAAGAAAGAGGTTTTGCATGATCCCTACCAATGACTCTGTCTCATTCTATGTGTTTAATGATGCCTGCAGGAAAGCTTTACTTACTTTGACAAGATATTTCCATCAGCATCCTTGAGGTGAATAGAATAAAAACAAATACAAGCTCATACTGACTTTATATTTGGGTGAAGATCAGGTCCTTAAGTAGCTGTTTTTATGTGATTTTAAAAATATGTATTTTCGTATTTAATTTTGAGTAGTGTATACACAGAAAGGTGGTAAAAAATTTCTTTGCAATCACAAATTTAATGTAATCTATTAGTAAGCAATTGTTTTATCTCAAATTCACATTTTTGTGATCCCCATAGGTTATCAAATCAATAGCATCAAATCACCAGGCAATAAAAATACCTAAAATCTTCCCCTACAATGGTAAAAACCTTGTTCTTTTTTTTCCTCTGTGGATTTACTGACAAAAATTTCAGATGAAAGAAAAGTTTTTAAATAAGGCACTTAGTTACAAATATAGCATCAACATCACTTTCAATGTAAAGAAAATCACATTTGTGTTCTAGGTGTATTATCTGTGTTATCATAATGATAATAATCTATATAGGATTAATCAAAACAGAACTGAACACTTCCAAAATGTACTGTTTGTTAACAGACTTATAATAAGGATCTAGACAAAACTACCTTATAAAAATATCAGTTATTTCTGTAATCTTAGAAATTTTCTCCATATACTTCACATCAGCACATGACATACTGTTGCATACGGCATTGTAATTGTACTCAGGCATTTGGAAAACTATATTATTGATGTTTGAAGTATAATTCATTAATTCTTCATTTTTTAACATATTAGGAATGGAAAGTGATACAAAGATGAAGTTTTGCCTTGCTTCATGGTCACATATGAAAATTTGTGGTCACATATAAACATATATGCATTCCTATAAACATCGACCAATTTAAGTATCATAAAAACTACACTATAATTACTCTTAGTGGAAAAACAGGTAACTTTTAAAATGTATTATTCGGCCAGATTCTCTACTTTTTTGCTTTATAGTATATTTATCCCCCCCATCTCTTTTTTGATTCTTTTCTTCCCTCTATTTTTTGGTGTGGTACTATTTAAGAGTAAGTTGCAAAGAGAACTCTCACTATCTCTAGTATACATTTCAGTGTGTATATCATAAACATAAAAGAACTTTCCTACAAAGCAACCATCTCTATTAGAAAATTAATATTGATTATTTCCATAAGTACATAAGCAATGACTTTGATAATATGGTTAAAAATTGTCATCTTTCTCTAATATAACGTTACTAAATCTCCCTTTTAAATAACAAATAATATAAATATTAAAATATACTGTTCCTTAAAAATTCTCATTCATTAATTTTAGCATCAGTTGTTGATTAGTGTTAGAATAAGTACTGCCTGAATTTCATTTTTCTATCTTAGTTAACAATTGGTGATTATCTAATTGCACTATTTCTGCTACATATATTAGTTTACATTCTATTTTAGGGAAATGCCTTTCCTTTCGCCTCATTCATATTGTTTGGACTCATGAATTCCTATTTTAGTCACTGGGTCTTAATCTGTTAATAACATTATTTATTTTGAGACAATGCATAAAGAATATCTTCTTCATGATTGTTCCACATTTGGGCAGTAGGAGTCCTATTGATCTGCTTGCTTTTTCCTGTTGACATGCTCCAGTCCTTCACTGAACACTTTCCTACTTTCTGGAAAACCATATTGTCCCAGGACCCCTTGTACTTCCTCTGCCTGATACCTGGAGTAAACCACCTATCTCAAACCCTGGTCTATTTAAATAGGGAATAATACACATTTTTCTGGCTACTAGATATGCTAATTCTCAAAAAGATGTCTTTACATAGCACAATTCAGAGAATAGAATTAGGAAAAATATTTTTGACACATTGTAAGTGTATACTAATAAAACATATTAAATACAGCACCATATGATTTTTTTCCCACTTCCTCCCCCTTTTTTCACATCGACATCATCCTTATCCTACAATGAAAACTCTGTAACACTATAGACACTCATTTGCCCTTTGCTACAAATCACACAAAAGGATTTTGAATTACTACGCAAATACTTTTTCAATAACACATCTACCAAGTAAGTTTAAAAAGTCATGTTTTCTCACTGAGAGTGATTATAGTATAGTTTTTATAATACTTAAATTGGTTGATGTTTATAGTGATATATATACATTTAAAAATATAGAGTACACTTAGGATTGGTATACTTTGCGTATGCAAATGTAATAAAATATATTTAAGTAATTTTAACTTTAGTAATATCTTTTCTTGAGGGCCATTTTATTTGCAATGTGATATGCAATCAATTCTATTCAAATTTTATTTGCTTTTCATTGTAGAGTATTTCTTATTTTTCAGAATTTTTTTTTGATCAGGTGAAATATTAGCATATTTTTCTAGTCAAAATTATATAAAGAATGTTTTACAAAATCTTACTCCTGTCTTGACTCTTGTTGGTGAGCAGTATAATTGTTAAAAGCAATCATTGTGAAATTTAAGAAATATATGTATAAGCTGACCGGACTCGGTGGCTCAACCTGTAATCCCAGCACTTTGGGAAGCTGAGGCCAGTGGATTGCCTGAGCCCGCAGGTTGGAGACCAGCATGGACAAATTGGCGAGACCTCATCTCTATGATAATAATTTTTAAAAAATTAGCGGGGTAGTTCCCAGTAATTGGAAGGCTGAGGCAGAAAGATTGCAATTGACGCTGGGGTGATCGTGAGTGTGTCACTGCACTCCAGCCTGGGCGACAGAGTGAGATTCCAACTCAAAAAAAAAAAAAAAAAGCATATTCCTCAATTCTTTTTTATTCACATATACGCCAGTATGCATTCTTCCTTTTCTTCTTTCTTATGTTTCTATGTGTGTATTTGTGTTTATAGGCATAGATGTGCATATATTTTAAATTCATTGATTTTTAGTAATGACCTCTGTTTTACATGTTGCAAATATTCCTCTTTGTGATTCAATTGAATTTTGTCAGCATTCTCCTCCTCCTCCTTCTCCTTTTTCTCCTCCTTGTCCCTTCTTTCTACTTCTCCCCCTCCTCCTTCTTCTGTTTTCTATGTAGTTGAATATATACATAAATTGAATCCTTTTTTTCTGAGTTGGAGTCTCACTCTGTCACCCAGACTGGAGTGCAGTGGCACTCTCCCGGCCACCTCAGCCCCAACCTGTTGGGCTCCGGCGATCCTTCCGCCTCAGCCTTCCAAGTAGCTGGAACTACAGGCGGGCGCTACCACGCCCGGCGAATTTTTTTGATTTATTGTAGAGATGAGGTCTCGCCAATTTGCCCAGGGGGGTCTTGAACCCGAGGGCTCAGGCAGTTCATTCACCTCAGCCTCCCAAAGCGCTGGATTACAGGCTGAGCCACCGAGCCCAGCTTAATTGAATCTTGACTTTACCCCATAGAAAACTGTTTCTCACAATTACAAAAAAAATTCCTCCATGTTTCTTTCTACTTGTATAGATCAGTTTTTCCTCCCCTCCCTGTCTTCCTCCTTCCCTTTCTCCCTTCCTCCTTTCCTTTCTTCCTTCTTTCCCTTCTTTTATGTTTAGATTTCATCTGCATTTTGAATTTGTATTTTTGTATATTTTCATGTGAAATAAATATTGTCTTCTTTTCCAAAATCTATCTAGATATTCCAACATCGTTTGCTAAAATGTCTATTATTTGCTCAGTGATTTGTTATACCAATTTTATCAAACACAAAACTTTTCATACATTCATAACTACTTTTCTAGACTCTCATTCTGTTTCACTAGTCTAATTAAGCATGCACCAGAAACACAGTGTTTTAATTACAGAGAATTTGAAGTATGTATTCACTTCTGGGAGAAATAACTCCCCCTATTATTTTGAGATTTTTTTTTCTCCTATTACTGCAATGTTTATGTTTTGATAAGAGAATAAAAATATATTGTTTCTTTTCAGAGCAAAATTTGCTATTGTTTCTTGTGAAACAATAAATTTAATTCACTTGGGAAAAATTGACAACTTTACAATGTTAATGCATTTTGTTCAAAATCAAAGAATGTCTTTTAATTTTTGTGTTTCAAGTGTATTTAAATTTTTTTATTATAGAGCTGAACATTTGAAAATTGATTCTAAAGTGTTTTGTTTTTGTTATTTTAAATATCGGTTTATTTCCTTATTATGTTGAATGCTATAGCTGTATGATAGACATGGAAATAAGAAAAATTAATTCACAGGTGTGTTATAGAGTGAATCACTGGCTGATATTAAGGGCAACTTGAGATTATCTTATGATATTTTCTTCAAAGAAGAAAGTAAATTACCATGCACTTTCTGATTACATTTAAATGTGATAAATATCATTAGGTTACTTGAGGTCAACAAAGGAGTTTTGGAATTGTAGGCTAAGGTAAGGTATTCTATAGTTGTGCCTAGGTGAAGTTATTTAGAATCCATACAGGATTAGTAACAGAGACAATTAGTCACCAAGACTGGGAAATACTGCCAAGGTCCCAGTGAAAAGTGAGAGTAAGATGATATGAGGAAATAAATTTTTAGTATAGTTGACTTCCTTTATCACACAAATTCATATTCAGCCTTCCATGACATCTGGTTCTCATACTCCAAGATGCCCACTTCCTACCCTAGAGGAAGGTAAAAGTACAAGTAATTACCTCCAAAATGTTAGTCTGTCTCAATTCATTAAACCAAAACAAAACAAAAAAGCTTTAAGGAAGGAGATCTGGTAGTCATAATTCATGCTCCTGCAGCTGGTCCTAAGATTATAACTGACATTTGTCACCTTATTCCTCCATTGCTCTTTCTAATTTTTCTCATCCTTAATCAGGAGTTTGATTGCTCTTGGCTGCTTGTCTAGTAGTGAGACATGACTTCATTCACAAATGACCTTAACCCTTAGATTCTTTACCCTCATTAGGCAACAGTTTTTCAATTACCTATTTACTATTATCACTGTGCAAGAAAATACCAAGAGTCACACCCATTAATTCCTGGGTTCAAGAAAAATTCTTACTGTCTATTATTACAGTAATCTTTTTGACAGTTGGGATAAAAAATATCAGTGTATTCAGTAGATAGTCTCACCATCAAGTTAAGTAGAATATTTATTCAGTCTTAGAAAGAATGTTTGAGTTTGTAGGCATCATCAATCAAGTGGACAGAGTCTAAGGTAATGAGATCTAGATGCACAAATCCAATAAATGTGTCAGTGGAGAAAAAAATGGTTGGGCCGCCAATCATTCTTTCTTGTTCCTATTTTTACAAATTCCAGCACCATATGTTAGCAAGTGTTCAGCTAATATACTACATATTGAAGGGCAAAACTCCAACAGTGCAGGGTATTGTCCCTGAGTTGGCATCTTAGCTGAGCCTTTATTAGGTCATTCCATTATGGTCTTGTGTTTTTGAGTGTTGTAGTTTATGGTAATAAGTTATGATATCATTGTCAAGAACCCTTTGTCCCAACTGTTCTCTGGTGTGGGTTAACATTGCATGGAATCTCATGATGATAGGTATATCATTTTGTAAGTGAGAGGAGGTCTCCAGGTCATAAAGGTAAACCCATATTCAGAGTAGTTATCTATTCCAGTAAGGATGAATCAATGCCCCTCAAGGGGCTTCAATATAGTCTCCATGCCACTTAATGGCTGACTAACCTAAAGAAGTTTGCCATGTAAAAGATTCAGCATGCTCTCTGCTGCACATGGGTTGCAATTTGTAGCAGCAGCAGTAAGATAGTTATTGATGATAAGTAGTCCATATTTTTAGTTCCACATATAGTCGTGTCATTAGCTCATTTCCCCAACACTGAGGAGAGAGGCCTTAAGTCCAAAATATGTAAGATTTCTACCTGGTTTTTGAACACCTGTATATATTTCCTGTGGTGGCTATAATAAATTACCACAAACATGGTAGTTTAAAATAATGGACATTTATTTTCTTACAATTTTAGATGCCAATCTAAGGAAGGATCCTTCTTGTCTCCTCCAGCTTTTGGTGGCTGTTGACATTCCTTGGCTTCCCTGTTTTGACACCATATCACTAGAATCTCTGTCTTTATCTTCACATTGCCTCTGCTACTTCTTCTGTTTGTGTCTCCTCTGTGCATCTTTCAAAAGAAAATTGTCATTGGACCTGAACCAATCTAGATAACCCAGGATAATATCTTCATTTCAGCTTCCTTAAATTATTTCCAGCTACAAACACCCTTTTCCCAAGGAAGGTAACACTCATAGGATTCAAAGATTTAATGTGAACTTAATATTTTTGGGGGCCACCATTCAATGCACCATACCTGGCAAGTGCAAAACATTTCTGGATGAAAATATTCATTTCAGCAGGGCTCGGTGGCTCAGCCTGTAATCCCGTGCCTTTGGGAGGCTGAGGTGAGTGAATTGCCTGAGCCCACTGGTTCGAGACCCGCCTGGGCAACTTGGCAAGACCTCATCTCTACAATAAATCAAAAATCAGCCGGGCGTGGTAGCGCACGCCTGTAGTTCCAGCTAATTGGAAGGCTGAGGCGGAAGGATCATCGGAGCCCAGCAGGTCGAGGCTGCGGTGGCCGGGAGTGGCCACTGCACTCCAGTCTGGGCGACAGAGTGAGACTCCAACTCAAAAAAAAAAAAAGAAAAAAAAAATATTCATTTCACCCACATGTCATTCATCTTTTATCAAATCTGAATTAATTACAGACTGATAATATCGTTTGTTTTTTTTAAAAAATAATAACAACAATGAAACATAATATATGATGTTATAGTCTTTGTCATGTATCGTAAATATGATGTATTCTAAGATGTTTATTGAAAGATTTGCCATATTTGATGTATGGCACAAAATGAAATGTGTTCTAAAGTTCTTATTGATGCTGAGCTGGAAATCATATTTTAAACTCACTAATGTTTTTCTTAAATGAAAATAATATTATTTTACAAACAAGATTAGCAATGCCAAACCTCAGTAAAATGTGTTATCCAATGATTTGATCACTACAAGATTTACAGGGAAACATTTACAGTGACAATATCACAAACAAGTATCTCACATCTTTAATATAAATGTTGAAATATAATTTATTTATAAAGAGTCATCTAGTTTTCATCATGTATAATTATGTCCTGCTTTCAATTGTCATTATTATTAAATGTAATTAACTGCCAACATTAAATTATAATATAATTTTATAACCTGTCTAAGGCTGGAACACATTTTGTCCATTCATTAACAGATATTTAGTCAGGTTCCTAACATTGATGGACAATTTGCATTTTCAAATGATTACTTTTGAAATAGCCCTGGGGGTAAGTATCAACAATGTAACATTTATGACTTAAATTAAAATTTCTCAACAAAAAATTAATTAGGTCCTCACAGTCAATAAATTTTTTTAAAAAATATCCTACAGCTTTCAAACTGAGTTGTTCAGAATGTGTGAATTAATTTTTATGAAAGGATAAATTGTCTCCTTTTACAACCTTGGCTTTGGATCCTAAGAATAACAGGTTAAAAAAGTAAAGAGCATTACAATGGGAACTAGAAAGAAGGCAAATATTCAGAACCTTTCAGAAGTTTTTCACTTTTTTGTTTTGTTTTGTTTTGTTTGTTTTTATGTGAAATGTTCTCTCATTTATGAGTACAGGACCTCTTAAAGAGAACAAAGCCAGAGAAAACACAGGCAGACATGAATAAAATATGTCTGTCTTTCAAATAGAGTATGTTTCATCCACTGGAAAGATCAGAAGATTGTTTTCTTATTTTTCAAAGATTTCAACAAAATTCACCAGGAATGGAGATGTTGAGGAAGCTTAGGATGATTAAGTCTTATTCCTTTACATAATTTATAAGTGCACTTTAGTAATTAGGGGCATAGACTCTGGTTCAATCTTCTTAAGTTTAAGCTTCAACTCTACAAAAGATTACAAGATCTGTGACCTTTGGCAAGCTGATGAACTCTTTTAAGTCTCGGTTTCCTAACTTGCAAATATTAGAATGTTTTCATCATTAACTAAAGAGCTGCATGTAACTTGTGTACCACAACACATAGTACATGGAAAGAATTCAATAAATTGCCCAAATACAGTTAATGATATTATTATACTATTAGTGTTTTGTTGACTTAAGTTTTCCAGGTCTTTGTTCAATTGCCACTTTTCAGTGAGAACCTTCTGATCTCTTTATTTGTTAAGTATAAGCCTTATCCCTTTATTTCATTTTTTTAAAAATTACAGATTATTATTATTTTATTTTAAAGATGTGGGGTACAAGTCCGGATCAGGTTCATAAGTAATCTACATGCAGGTGAAGTTTAGGTCTCCAACTGGTCTTTACTTTCCCCTGGTTTAGTATCAGGTACTCCAATGGGACAGGTTGGACTGTGAGAGTCACTGCAAAAGTGAATGTCCATAAAGACTCTTACTTTCCCCTGAGTGGCTGCTGCTGCTGCCGCTGCCAGCCTGTTCCTTGGCAGGTCACGCAGGCCTGAGGGCTGGAAGACCCAGGCCTCATGCACTGCTCAGCTGCTGCCGCTGCAGCTAGTCACACCAGTCCACGCACTGGAAGCCCTTGGTCCCAGCACTGCACTGCTGTTGTGGTGGTCTTCGCCACCACCACCCCACCCATGGCAGCCCTCAGCTCCTGGCCCCATGGAGCTACTGGCTTCCTAGCCAGCTACACTGCCCCACCCTGCCCTAAGCTCCCCTGTACCACACCGACCTGCAGTGCCCAGTTGTCTCATACTCTACCTCCCTTGGCTCAGCCCCCAACCACAGTGGGATCAGAGATCAGCTGGAGAACCAAGACCAGGCAGAGGCCTGCATTACCCCACCCAGTTCTGCCCAACCTCCAACTTGGGACCTACAATAATCACATCAAACTGGGAGAGACAGAAGCTCCTCCCCCACACTAGATTGGGCACAGACAGGTCAGATCTAAGTGACAGACTTGACAGTCAGCAAGCCAACTGAGTCCAGATCTGATCCACCCTCCTTCCACAGCAGGCCTGAGGTATCTGACCCTAGCTATGAGCAACACTACCAGTCTGTGATGAGAGCTAGAGATCAGAGCTGAAAGGACTTTGGACTTACAGGAATGATCTCAGAGCAAGCCTGGTTCTTTGTTTTTATTTATTTTTTTGTTTTTATTCTTTGTCTGTTAGTTTTACTCATTTTCTCCTCTTTTCTCTCTCTTCTTACTATTATTGATAACATTTTCATGCTTGCCTTGTTTCTGTTATTTTACGGACTTTTTAGTTTTAATTTTTAATTTTTTTCTTTAGACTTCCTGTTTGTGTAAGGGAATAATACATCAATAGGTAGGATGATTGGCTTTTGTGGTTGTAAGACTGTCTGTATGTTTTAGTTTTTTTCCCCTCTTTTCTGTCTTTGTGTCTCTTTTCATTTGTTAGTCAATATGTTTGTCCGTTTTCCCTCTTACACATCTTTCTCCCCACCTTCCTCCCCTCCCCTTCCTGGTTCAATTCTTTTCCTTTCTCTTACCTCATTTTTTTTTCAGAGAGCAAACATAGACCCCACTGAATGGAAAGGTTGCAGGGGAGTGTGAAGTGGGTTTCAGGTTACCCATATACCTGTCGGTGGATACTGGGATCTGCAAATAGATTTTGAATCACAGCTCCCCCCTCAATTAAATCTCAAAACTGCAAAAAAGTACAGCCCACAGTCCAGTTTCAGAATTTAACAAAGCAAGAGGATTCACATAAGAAGTAATGGGAGATTGAGCAAACAGAAGTAAAAGCAACCCATCATTCCTGAACAACAGAATTAAAGGGGGGAGGGGATGGGGTGGAAAATCTACACAAATTAAGAAAAACCAAAAGTAGAATATAGGTCTCACACAGGCCCCTGGGAGGTCAGACACTGAGAAAACAGACTTCAGAATGCAAACAATGAAGAGCCCCCAGAATGACTGGTCACACACTATAAACCCAGACATCAAGACATTAATAGAGAGAATAAAAAGAATTGAGGCAAGACAAGAGGAAAATAGGAAGGAGTTGGTAACTAAGATAACAGCAATAAAGATTACTGATTGAAATAAATTACAAACTAAAAAGCATGGAAAGCAGAATTAGCCAAGCAGAAGAAAGAATCTCAGAGCTCAAGGATAAAAATATAGAATAACACAAATTGTCAAAAACATAGAAAGGAATCTTAAAAATACAGAACAAAACCTTCAAGAGATGAGCGATTATTTCAAGAGACAGATCCTAAGAGTAATTGGACTTCCTAAGGCAGAAAGAGAGACAGAGAACACCCTGGAACAAACATTTCATGAAATTATTCAAGAGAACTGCTGTCATCTCATCAGTAATGTGAAAATTCAAACAGAAAAGATTCAGAGAACCCCTGTAAGACAACAAATGAAAAGACCAACTCCCAGACACATAATAATTCACCTAAACAAAGTAGGTGTAAAAGAAAAATTTCTAAAGGCAGCCTGAACGTGAATGGGATAAATGTACCACTGAAAAGACATAGAGAAAACAGAAAAGGTCAGACTACCTACTCAGGAAGACCTATTAGAATAGAAGCAGATTTATCTAC
This sequence comes from Tarsius wallacei, assembly GCA_963574415.1. Classification (NCBI taxonomy): domain Eukaryota; kingdom Metazoa; phylum Chordata; class Mammalia; order Primates; family Tarsiidae; genus Tarsius; species Tarsius wallacei. The sequence goes on from CAUYQG010047720.1 coordinate 30,818, forward strand.
AGAAACACTTCAGGCTAGAAAAGTTGGAGCGCAAAATTCAAAGTTCTCAAAGATAAACAATTTCAACCAAGATAACCTACCCAGCTAAGCTAAGATTCATCGGCAAGGGAGAAGTAAAATCTTTCCCAGACATTCAATCCCTAAGATCTTATGCTGCCTCTAGACCAGCTCTACAAGAAACACTTAAGAAAGTATTAAACACAGAAAAAAAGGAAAAAAGAATAACAAAATTCTTCACAAGAATGCAGGAAAAAGACTGAAAACATATGAGTCAACCCAAAAATCAAAAGAAAGACAACAAACAGGAAGAAAAACAACTCTATAAGAACCCCATGAGAAGGATAAACTCTCACATTTCAATGAATGTGAATGGACTAAATGCACCACTGAAAAGACATAGAATGGCAAAATGGATAAATATCATGAGGCAACAATATATTGTCTCCAAGAGACTCATTTCACCAGAAAGGACACTCACAGACTCAAAGGAAGAGGATGGGAAGAAAAATTTCAGGTGAACAGAACACAAAACAAAGATGGAGTTGTGATCTTAGTATCAGACAAAATAACCTTTAAGCTATCAAAGATTAAAAAAAGATACAGAAGAACACTACATAATGATAAAAGGTTCAATCCATCAACAAGAAATATCCATCCTAAACATATATGCACCCAACATAGCAGCATTAACTTTCTCATAAGGCAGCTTCTAGGCAAACTTAAAAAAGATATTGACTCTAACCTATCATAGCTGGGGACTTTAATACCCCATTAACAACCCTAGACAGATCATCAGGACAATAAATCAGTAAGGAGATCTGGAACCTCAGTGTGACTCTTGACCAAATGAACTTAATTGTTACCTACACAACACTCCACCCAATGACCACAGAATATACATTCTACTCATCACCACCTGGAATGTACTCTAAGATCGACCACACCCTTGACCATAAATCAAGCATAAATAAATTTTTTGAAATTCTGCCATGCACCTTCTCAAACCACAG
>CAUYQG010047722.1:0-11916 GCA_963574415.1 Tarsius wallacei
ACAATTCATAGTTTGTGAGAATTCACAACTGTTTTGCAAACCATAGAGTTACTTAACTGATTTACTGGTTTGCAACAAATCAAGACTAATCCAGGGTAATTCATTTTAAAATTATTGCCTGGTCATTATTTTCATTTAAAACATAATTTAATATTAAAAGTTTGACTTTTCAGTAAGTAAAACTCAGCCACATTTAAAAAATGTTGTCAAGTTATTCCTTAAAAATCTGCCTGAACAACTAGACGAAAATATTATGTAATGGGAATATATGCTATTTGGAAAAGGGCTGAGAAAAACGTTCTTATTTATTAGACTACATCTCTCTTGCAAACCATTTCTAATATGTATATACATTTTTAAATTTAAAGAATAAACTTAAAAACACATTTCATGGTCTGAAGAAAAAAGTATCAGTCTAGCTATTCCACAAAGTTCATATATTTCATTTTAGTGGACTTCAGTTGAGTGAACTACCGTGAATCCAGATCTTCAAACATTTGCAAGCTTGAAAAAGTAGCATTGAAAAAGAGTTGGCATTAGCCTGTTTTGGTTCACCTAAGTTGTACTTTGAACAACCCACAGATAACGTTTATTTAAGCTGGATTAAACTGGAAATCCAGTGTTAATACTGATGCCAGAAAATTGTGTGAATGACTATGAATAGCACTGGGTTTTCCTTTCAAGGAATGACATTTTTCATTATTAAGTATCTTGAGAACATAGCGGTTCAGTGGCAGAGTAATGAAAACTCAGGAGGTAAACCTTATGCTGGAGAGGGAGAAAACTTTCTCCTCTCTATGGGCATGAAGTAAATTATATTCTTTAAAAATTGAATTTTCTTAGAGTATTTCCCTAGGTGGGAGTGATGGTTGAGTGTCTCCTGGGTAGGTGGAGACAGCATAGAGAAACACAGAAGCAGTCCAGACAAAGATCCTGGGGAAAAGTTGAAACCTTGTGTGTGACACATCCTTGTCATTATCTCAAGTTTTCAGTAAATCACAAGAAAGGAGAGCCTGGGCTCTTCCACAGTGGATGGAAAGAAAGATTTTATTTCTATGTTTGGGATATAGTAGAAAAGTGGAAAAGAAGGTGTCTTCCACTGAGCTCATGCAGGGGACGAGAGGAATGGTCACTAAATGCTGCAGATCTGTGTTTTCATTTGGGGCACTGAAACAGCAGTGACAGATGAGGGATAGAATTAGGATGTCCTAGTGAATGTCCTCCTCTTGAAGACAAATGACTGTCAACCCTGAACTTCCCAGAAACAGTATATACTTAGAAAAATGTAAAATGTAACCTTAACACTCTGGAAACTCCTGGTATTAAAGTGTGGGCTTCAAGAGATGTTTCTGTGCTGGACTTTCCCCCCATACTGACTTACTTCATTTGGAGTCAAGTCTGTCTGGGTTAGAGTTTACCAGTCTCATTTCTGAGTTTCCTCTTCTGTACAGAATCTTCACACTGCACTCTCCCAATCTACACCTGCTATTTGTTTCCTTTTCTCAGCTCATAACAGCTCTCCATGTGTGAGAGGCATCTTAACACACTGGTGAGTGGCAAAAAGAGAGAAATTCCAAGGTTGGAGATGGGGAGGAGGGGGAGAGAGGAAGAAAAAGAGGGAGGAGATAATCACATAGATTAGCCCCTCTTACTGAAAATATGATGTGTGATACTCTGAAAAGCAGGAATTTTAACTGCAGAATCCAAATTTCTAAATGGAGTGTCTTTCTAGGACATGAGATTTTGAGAAAGAAATGAAAAACAAATATCAAAGACCTCAGAGTACATGGGTCCATTTTATGCTAAAAGCATTCTATATAGAAAGATTAATCCTTTCTCCTAAATTTAATGAACAATCACTATAATTTGTTTTGATGAAAAAACCTAGTACTTAGGATTTTAACAAGAAGAGAGTCATGGTTGTGCCCATCGTCCTTCACCTTCCACTTCCTGATGAAATTCTGCTGTAGTGTTGAGTGTTGTGTACAAGTTGTACATGCTGAAGTGAGATGCTACATGAATTACATTGGGTGACAAAGTGTAAACATAGCTACACTGTCTTGTTACTTGGTGTTGGGGATTATATTTCTTCATCAAGTCATCACACTACAAATAACTTTCTAATATATTTACTCAGATTCTTTGTAAAAGAATCTGAAAAGGCAAATTCAAAGGGAAGATGAATTACTCATGACCACCATCAAGGGTTTCTGTTTACAAACAAACTGAATATTCCCACTCTTAAGTAAAAAACTGGTGTGTGTGTGTGTGTGTGTGTGTGTTTGTGTGTGTGCGTGTGTGTGTGTTTTACACAGTCTCTTTCTCCTTAGAGTACTGGTCTCTGGTGAATCTCAGCATGAACTGGGAAAGGCAAGGGCAAAGTAGGCTTTTGGGAACTTTGAAAAATATTTTGTTCTCATGAAGTCAATTATGTACAAAAGTGAGCACACTGATATCTCAAGTTTTCTCAAAGAATATGTTTAAATCAGGTTTACAAGGCTCTCCACAAACTGCTTCACCACAGGAAACAGCAGGAAGAGGGAATTATGGAACCTGCACTTTTCTGAGTCACATATTCTTTAGCATATTCAAGAAAGAGAGCATCTCAAGATATTTGCTGATCATCTCAGTGCGTTACTCTTTTAGATCCCAAGTTGTCTAACTTTGAAGCTACATAAGGGGATCTAGGTCCCCATCAAAACTATAAAATCTTAGAAGAGAGACATACCAAATTAGTAGGGTTGTTCCAAAGTAATTGCCTAAGCCATTGGCTTTAAAATATTTTTATTGTGATATACTATAAAATCGCATTTTATATTACACCTGAGTGCACACATATATACACTTATATTTACCTTTACTATGTCTGCTACCTTCATATATTTCTATCTTTTCTTTTCTATTTTAATTGAAAAATTGCTTATGATTAAGTTTCTCTAATATTCACTCTATGACTCTTAATATACTGTCTGAAAAACTGTTTTACAAATAAAAAAAAAAAAACTAAGAAACCCCATAGATTATTTTATTCAACTTGGAGTATGTGAAATATAAAGGGGACATGCGAAAAGGTGTTCTGATTTGCATGCATGATGCAGACTTCTTTAATATTCAGCTTCTATGGGCACCTCAGAATAATAACAGGTTATTTGGACTAATTTCTCTTGTAACAATGCGTGGGTTTGGTCACAAAGAAGATCACAAGGAAAAGAGAATGCCCTTTGAACAGAAGAGTGATTAAAGAGTAATTGGGGAGGGTTTCCCAGAAATTTCTTTTCTAAAACCTGGGCTTGTTGCATTAATGGAGAGTTCCCTAGAAGAATGGAGGGAAAAAGTTATACCGCACATATTCCCCAGGTTCAGGAAGATTAGAGAATCCTGGATCACAAATAGACTTTGCACTCCCAAAAAGCCATTTGGCAAGTCTATCAGCTCTAAAAACAGCAAAAAGAAATAAGGTAGAGCCGGGCTCAGTGGCTCAGCCTGTAATCCCACGCCTTTGGGAGGCTGAGGTGAGTGGATTGCCTGAGCCCGCGGGTTTGAGACCCGCCTGGGCAACTTGGCGAGACCTCATCTCTACAATAAATAAAAAAATCAGCCGGGTGTGGTAGCGCGCGCCTGTAGTTCCAGCTACTTGGAAGGCTGAGGTGGAAGGATTGCTGGAGCCCAGCAGGTCGAGGCTGCGGTGGCTGGGAGCGGCCACTGCACTCCAGTCTGGGCGACAGAGTGAGACTCCCACTCAAAAAAAAAAAAAAAAAGAAAGTAGGTAGAGATAGAAAGATGGAAGAGAAAAGAATCTTTTGCAGGAGATTTTACTGGTGAAGAGATATAAATGTAATGAATAATAAACTAGATTACAATCAAGGAATGGATAAGTTCAGAGGAATGAACAGGATGCATAGTTAAATAAGGTTTTGTAAAGAATAATTTAAAAAATGAGATTTTATTCTTAGTGAAAGGGAAGTAATTGAAAATGTACTTCTCACTAGCTTAAGACACACCTTTTCTGAGAAAAAATATGTTTTTGAATAAAGGTTTTACTTTTTTGTCTGAATGGGGAATCACCATGTAGTTCCTGAGAAAGTAATAGTCAGGGTATTTTGACCTCCATAACTAAAAGGATAGAGACAAAATCAAATGTGTTCAGATAAGAGCATGGAAAATGATAAAAACTCTAGAATGAATGCTCTATTAAGTACATCAAAGGTTCTGAATGCATTCATTTTAGAGTAACAAATGCTCAAGGGAGACAAAGTCTCTATCACCAAGTACCAAGTCTTTTGTGAAGAAAAGAATAACACACAGGTGTTATTCTGTGGTTTGAAAGAGTCACACACAGATCAAAGTTAGCAATGATACTTCATTGTGATGAGAACTGAGGATTTTTGATACCATCTTCAACTCTAACACTCTGATTCTGAGTTTTGATAGGAAAAATTTGGAAAATGCAAGACCACTATTAATTTTTCTTTCCCATGTAGTTTCTTCCTTAAGGTTTGTTCTGTTGACGTGAAAGACCTTTACAATGAAAACTAAAAAACACTGCTCAAAGAAATCAAAGGTAACATAAACAAGTGGAAAAATATCCCATGCTCATAGATTGGAAGAATCAACATTGTGAAGATGTCCATCTTACCTAAGGCAATCTACGGATTTAACACAATATCCATCAAATTACCGGCAACATTCTTCTCAGATCTAGAAAAAACAATACCGGAATTCATATGAAAACACAAATGACCAAGAATAGCCAGAACAATCCTCAGCAAAACAAACAAACAAACAAACAAACAAAACAAAGCAGGAGGTATCACACTACCAGACTTTAAACTTTACCATAAAGATACAATAATCAAAACAGCCTGGCACTGGTACAAGAAGAGGCATATAGACCAATGGAATAGAATTGAGATTCCAGAAGCAAAACCTCAATTTCTCAATCAACTCATCTTCGACAAAGCCTCCTCCACCCACTACTGGGGAGAGGAGAACCTATTCAGTAAATGGTGCTGGGAAAACTGGCTGACCACATGCAGAAGATGGAAACAGGACCCCTATCTGTCCCCACACACAAAAATTAACTCTAAATGGTTCAGAGACCTAAATGTAAAACTTCAAATTATAAGAACTTTAGGAAATGCAGGACGCACCCTTATGCAAGTTGGAACTGGCATCCAATTCCTGAGCAAAACCCAAAATACACAGCCCATAAGAGAGAAGATAGACAAGTGGGACCTCATTAAACTGACAAGCTTCTGCAAAGTCAAAGAAACCATCAAGAGAGCAAGGAGACAGCCCACAGACTGGGAAAATGTATTTGCCAACTCCATATCTGACAAAAGCCTAACATCAAGGATCTACAAGGAACTCAAACGTGCTGAAAAGAAAAAAACAAATAACCCCATTACAAAGTGGGCAAAAGATATGAACTGACACTTCTCAAAAGAATACATACGAGGAGCCAACAGATACACGAAGAAATGTTCACCCTCACTAGTCATCAAGGAGATGCAAATGGGAGTGTAAATTAGTACAGCCTCTGTGGAAATCACTGTGGCGATTCCTAAAAGTTCTAAAAATCGACCTTCCATATGATCCCGCAATCCCCCTACTGGGAATATACCCTGAAAAACTCAAATCACTCTATAAAAAAGATACCTGCAGATGTATGTTTATCGCAGCATTGTTCACAATAGCAAGGTTGTGGAACCAACCATTCTGTCCATCAAAAAAGAACTGGATTTTAAAAATGTGGTACATATACACATAGAAAAGCACAAAATCATGAATTTCGCAGCAACCTGGATGGAATTAGAGTTTATAATACTGAGTGATCTCTCACAGAAACAAAGATGTAAGTATCACATGTTCTCACTCATAACTGGACCTTGAACAACTACCGTAGTACTGTAAGAAAAGGAAGGATAGTGGCGGGAAACTATGGGGGGGGCAGGGAAGTGGGATTAACAGTAGTCAATATCTGTCCGGGGAAGGGGGCCACACCTCATCAATAAGGGTACCTACACAATGAATATTTGTATACCTAATCTTTAACTGTACCCCACAATTTTAAAATAAAAAGATATATATGTATATAATTTTTTAAAAAAAGGTTTGCTCTGTTAAGGAAGACAAAAATGTGCAGGATGACTTAGTGCATCCAAACAAGAATTATCGAAGAAGCTTCAGCTTTCATGCCAACCCAGATGGATTGGTACTGAACTCCTTCACTATACCGATAAGGATTCTGATAGGAAGGAGGCTAACAATGTCAGTCGTGAATATAGAACAAGGGAGAGTAGTCTTTCAAATGGACTTTTTTTTGTCTCCCTCTCTAACTTCTAATTTTGAGGTCTTGGAAACTATACATTTATCTTCTAAAACAAAAATGACAGAAATAAAATAAACTTTCGATTTCAAGACCTTTTTTCAAATTTCATAACTACTGAAACAAAGTATGTCTAAATGTTAGCTCAGCATAAGACACGATTCAAAATAAAACAGAGTTAAGTGGGAAACATAAGTCTGAGCTTGAGTATAAACCAGTAAATTGATGCCAGGCTCACTGTTTAACACCCTGGTTTAATTTAATTAGTATATATTTTGTTTACTTTTATGTTATTGATCATCTAAAGTTATGGTTTTTAGTAGCTAAAAATAGTAGAAAGGGGAAATGAATCTTAAAGAAGTATTATTTTAGTTTACCTCCTATTGTTCTATAAGCCAAGAAGCTTTTCTCTCTTTTCTCCCCCCAGCTTTATTGAGGTAGAATTGACAAATAAAATGTGTATATATTCACAGTGCACAATATAATGTTTTGATGTAGGCACTTACTGAAAAGTGAGTGTCACAATCAAGCTAATTAATACATCTATCACCTTACATGCTGTACATTAGGTGTCCGGAATTTATTCTTATAACTGCAAGTTTCTATTCTGTATTTTCCCTATCCCAGGACTCTAGAAGTCTTCCTCCTAACCCCTAAGATATAGAACTTTTGTGAATTTGGTGCTTTTGAAAATGCACACTTCCAGATTATAAATTAAGCAGTAATTTGACAGAGTAATTTAAATAGTAGCCTAGATGTAATTTGTTTGTTTTCCAAATAGTTCATGCTAATATCTAAGGAATGCAAATTGCAAATTGCATTCAGAGTATTCTAGTATTGAATATTTTGGAAGTCTCCTTGCAGACAGAAATTTCTATGGCTGGATATCAATTGTATTAGTTAGTAGAAAATATACTTTTAAAATTTGATAATGATAGAATATTAAGTACCTAATACCCACAATTGAAAAGGGTTTTTCTTAAATATTATCTCACGTAAAGTTGATTACTAACAGATTTTTAAATCATATAGCTATGGTTTTTGTTGATTTTGAGAGAGGTTCACTTTCAAGAAAACTCTTTTAGGCAGGGCAAAGATGTGAGATTTTTGATTGCATATTATGTACTATTAACAGGACACTTAAATATACTTCTAAAAGGAATTTTTAGAGAATAGGTGAACTATAATTTAAAACACTAAGTAGGTTTCTGAATAATTATAGTAAAATATGTAGAAATCTATTATTTAATTTTCTCTCAACATTCATATTTTAGGAAACGAAAGCTTCACCTAGGAAAATACTATTGTAACATACTCATAGTTATTTTGTCTTCATACCCAGATGGTAAATTCCATGAGGGCAGGGAGTTGTTTATCATGTTTGTAATTGAATCCTTTGGGTCTAAGAAGGAACATAAAATATTTTTTAAAAGTTACCTATAGAGTGAATGGATGAATTGCCTGTAGAGTGAATAGGTAAATGGTCCTGATACAACTTAAAGCAAAGGCAAACAATCAAAGGAAACAACAAATATGTTAACAATACTTAGACATCTTCTAGAGACTGAGCAATAATCTTTAATTTTAAGTTCATTGAAAATAAGACACCAGCAAAGCCAAGATCACTGAACTATACTATTTATGGCAGAAATATAAACTTAACAGAGATTTCTCATGAATCAAAGGTACAGTGTCACATTATGTTTAAGATTTCTGATTTTGAATCAGTCTTATATGGCTTCCTATACCTACTGTATCACCACTGTAAAATGTCCAACTCTGTAATCTTGGACACATTGCACAGTCTCTGTAAATTTCAGTCTTTCATCTGTGCATGTGAAATGAAAATAAAAGTATTTACTTAACTTGAGAAGAAAAAAATTGAACTATTATGTATATAGTCATTAGAAGATTAAAGACAAAGAGTAGATGATGCTATGATTTATGTAATAAAAATTCAATTTACTAATTGATTATGTAATCAGTTTTATTGAAATTTTTTAAATTAAATTTTTAAAACTTTCTGTTTTGGTAAGTAGTTGTTAAATACACTTGGTTTACTTAAAAAAGTAAGTAGATTTTCTGATAAATTGAATTATTTAGGTTTTTTGATAAAAGCTTATCTAATTTAGTCACAAAATATTTATACGTTTATATAAAAGGTCTGGTATACAAAGGAAATTCAGTTTGAAATATCAAATGCTGTAGAAAATAACAATTATTTAGAAACAATGACTTATAATATCTGAAATTATTATGTCAATGAGAAAATAGAAATTAATTTATATATCATAATATACACGTTTTAGAAGGTGAATAACAAAAAAACCACTTTTAAGAGATCCTAAGGTTTTTGAATGGTGGAATCTTAGTGTTTTTACTCATAAGTGAAGAAAACAGTATCCACTTTACCTCTCTCTCTCTCTCTCGTTCTCTCTCTCTCTCTCTGCTGATTTAATAAATATGTAGACACAAAAACCAGATATAAATAGAGATTGACATAGCAATTAGTACAATACTTGGTGCATTACTGACAACAACAATAACGAGTTTGATAATAAGGCACACCACAAATGTATTTAGCCAATTAAGGCTAAAAGAATTATCAAAGTCCAGAGAAGACACAGTTATAAATACCATAGGGAAGAAACCATCACGTTAAGAAATATCATTGATTATATTAATTTATCTTCAGGAACTCATTTTAATTTTAAGATGATGAGGTCTGTTTCTTTGCGAAGTTAAACTGAGAAAATATCACAGAATGGGAATTATAATTTAGCATCTCCTCAGCAGCATCAACATAAAGTGATTTTATGGAATACTCATGCAAAGACACTTTTTTCCTGCCTTTTTTCGCTTTCAGTTACATCAAGAATTTTCTTTGTGAGAAAATAGTGATTATGTAAACTTGTATCATTGCGATTTCTTTCCTTGCCAAACATTTGCAAGGCAGTATGAGGCATACATACATAATACACAATTGCCATTATTCATGTGATATGACTCCCTCACATTATTACACAGTGATAGGACTTTTAAAAAATGATACTTTGCTGTAATAATTATGATATCTTTGCTTTGGGTCTTGCTTAAGGTAGAAACTGACTGAAAACAAAACATGATAAATTGCATGTGCTTGGTTGCTACTTTGTTTTCTTAATGTAAAGGAACACAGAAGAAATACAACTCACTCTATGGCAAGTTTTCAGAAAATGGAAGTCTGAAGTAATAAAACCTACAGGAGCACATTCTTTTTTCCTACCCTGAGAAATACATTAGATGTTGTGAATTATTTTGAAAAGATGGAGTCTCAGTCTTGGTTTGCTGGAAATATACTAACACCTGGGTTCGCCCTGATCGAAAAGCTTTGACTTGAATTACACTGTGCCACTTATTGTTTTGTCACAGTGAGACCTATAACAGTTGGGACCTCAGTAGACTAAGGTATATGAATTAATCTAGTTTGTGGCTTAGAGCAGAGGGAGAAAATTGAAGCAAACCTCCAATAACTGATGATATTCATTGCATGTCTGCCGACATTTTGATACTTTGATGCAGGACATGGAAAAATTGCAGTGACGCTATTTTCTTTCATCATTTAATGACAACGAAAAACGATTGACTTCTCTTAGTGCAGCAAACTTTAGGATTTTCCTGTATTATATGCATACTAATAGTGTCAAGAAATCCTTATTTTTAAGAACTTCTTTTGGAAACTGCTTAGGCAATTGAGATTTTGAAGTGAAAGTTTCTTTGCCAAGCAAAATTTTAACTGTAAAAAAGTGTAGGCCATCTGTGATTTTGGCAACAAATTTGGTTTGCTGCTCTTGGAAACTTTTCTGTCATTGTAACCTGTGGGTATCAATTAATATAAAGAATACTGTCAGCAATCCTCAGATAATTATTTCCCACTAACTTAAAGGCCACCAATTAAAGTTTTGGAAAAAAAATTCTACTATACAGAGTATGACTTAATAGCAAGTAATTTTAGAGAATTTGAATGAAATTCACGCAAAAGCTTAACTTTTTTTTTGAAAAAAAGAAGAAAAATGTCCAAACTGCAGAACATTTTGACAATAAGGAATTTATTAATTACTTGTATTGTTTAGCAAATAATTTGGGCCATATCAATAAATTTTCTTTTTTGTTGTTGTTGTTATGTAGTTTTTTTTTTTATATTCAATATTTTTTATTATGATATTGTGGGGTACAGTTAAGGGTTAGGTATACAAATATGCTTCGTTCAGGCACCCTTGTTGATAAGAGGTGTCTCCCCATACTCAGACAGATATTAACTACCATTAATCCCCTCACCCCCCCCATAGTTTCCCACCACTGTTAGTCATTTTCTTATGGTAATACGTTGGATGATCAAGGTCTACTATATGAGTGAGAACATGTGATACTCAGTTCTTTGTTTCTGTGAGAGGTCACTCAGTATTATAGACTCTAGTTCCATCTAGGTTGCTGTGAAATTCATGATTTTGTTCTTTTTTATGGCTGCGTAGTATTCCATTGTGTATATGTACTACATTTTTTTAATCCAGTACTCTTTTGATGGACAGCATGGTTGCTTCCAGATTCTTGCTATTGTGAACAATGCTGTGACAAACATATGAGTGCAGGTATCTTTTAATAGAGTGATTTGAGTTCTTCAGGGTATATTCCCAGTAAGGGGATCGCAGGGCCATATGGGAGGTTGGTATTTAGAGCTTTTAGGAATCGCCACACTGTTTTCCACAGAGGTGGCACTAGTTTACACTCCCACCAACTGTGTAGAAGTGTTCCCTTTTCGCCACACCTCTCCAGCAACTGTTATTTTTTGAGTTACTGATAATTGCCATTCTGACTGGAGTTAGGGGGTATCTCAGAGTGGTTTTGATTTGCATCTCCCTGATGATTAGTGAGATTGAACATTTATTCATGTGTCTGTTGGCTGCTCTGATGTCTTCCTTTGAGAAGTGTCTGTTCATATCTTTTGCCCATTTTATAATGGGGTTGTTTGTTTTTTTCTTTTCTGCACGTTTGAGTTCCTTGTAGATCCAAGATGTTAAGCCTTTGTCAGACCTGGAGTTGGCAAATACTTTTTCCAAATCTGTAGGCTGTCTCCCTGCTCTCTTGATGGTTTCTTTGGCTTTACAGAAGCTAGTCAGTTTAATGAGGTCCCACTTGTCTATCTTATCTTTTATGGCCTGTGGGTTTCGGGTTTTGTTCAGGAATTGGATGCCAGTTCCAATTTCCATGAGGGTATGTCCTTCGTTTTCTAAGGTTCTTATGGTCTGAGGTTTTACATTTAGGTCTCTGATCCATTTTGAGTTAATTTTTGTATATGGGGATAGATGGGGGTCCTGTTTCAATCTTCTGCATGTGGTCAGCCAGTTTTCCCAGCACCACTTACTGAATAGGTTTCCCTCTCCCCAGTGGTAGGTGGTGGAGGCTTTGTTGAAGATGAGTTGGTTGAGAAATTGAGGATTTGCTTCTGGAATCTCAATTCTATTCCATTGGTCTATATGCCTGTTCTTGTACCAATACCAAGCTGTTTTGATTATTGTAGCTTTATAGTAAAGTTTGAAGTCTGGTAATGT